>JANAVB010004800.1:13376699-13459199 GCA_029216955.1 Iris pallida
CGTCCATATAGCGCCTCGAAAGGAGACATACCAATACTGGCCTGGTAGCTGTTGTTGTATGAAAACTCTACCAAGTGCAGATGGCTCTCCCATGATCCTCCGAAGTCCAGCACGCAAGTCCTCAGCATATCCTCCAGCGTCTGTATCGTCCTCTCGGACTGCCCATCTGTCTGCGGGTGGTACGCCGTACTGAACTTGAGCCTACTGCCCAACTCCTCCTGTAAGCTCCTCCAGTAGTGGGATGTGAATCTACTGTCTCTGTCTGACACGATGCTCACCGGCACTCCGTGTAGGCGAACTATCTGCTGCATGTATAGCTTCGCCAACTTCTCGGTGGAAAGCCCCACCTTGAAGGGTATGAAGTGCGCACACTTCGTCAGCCTGTCTACGATGACCCAGATGGCATCCTTCCCTCCTTGGGAACGAGGAAGCCCTGAAACGAAGTCCATCGTAATATGTTCCCACTTCCACTCGGGAATGGGTAATGGCTGCAACAAACCAGCTGGCCTCTGGCGCTCCGCCTTGACCTGCTGGCAAACTAGACATCTCGAGATAAAATACGATACATCCCTCTTCATCCCGTGCCACCAAAGATGTTCCCGCAAGTCACGGTACATCTTGTTAGCACCAGGGTGAATAGAATATCTCGATCGGTGCGCCTCCTGCAAGACTGCCTCTACTAGATCTCCTCTCGGTACGTACAATCGGCTGCCACGCCTCAAGGATCCATCCTCTGCTATAGTGAAGTCATCCAGCAATCCAGCTAATGCCTGGGGTCGAAGTCTGGGAAGGCTCTCATCTGTAGACTGTGCCTCCCGGATCTGCTCTATCAAACCTGACTGAATGTCAAGCGCCATCATCTGTATCACTGATCCTGGCCGAACTAGCTCGATACCGAGCTTCTCCAGATCCTTCCGCAAATATCGATCAATCATCAGATACCATGCCATCGGATGCCTGTTCAGCGCATCCGCCACCACATTTGCCTTCCCGGGGTGATACTGTAAATCGATGTCGAAGTCCTTCATCAACTCCAACCATCGTCTTTGCCTCATGTTCAGCTCTTTCTGTGTGAACACATACTTCAAGCTTTTATGGTCAGTAAAGATTTCCACACGCTCTCCGTATAAGTAATATTTCCATAACTTGAGTGCAAAGATCACCGCAGCTAACTCGAGGTCATGGGTAGGATAATTCCTCTCATGAGTCCGCAACTGCCTAGATGCATAAGCAATTACTTTCCCATGCTGCTGTAGAACACATCCTAGCCCCTTTCCAGAAGCATCGCTGTATATGGTGAAACCTCCAAAACCTGAAGGTAAAGTCAGAACTGGAGCGGTCGTCAGCCTCCTCTTCAGCTCCTCAAATACTGTCTGGCAGTCCTCTGACCAAATGTACTCTGCGTCCTTCCGCGTCAGCTTCGTCATGGGTTCAGCTATCCTAGCAAAGTCCTGGACGAACTTTCTATAATAGCCTGCTAAACCCAGAAAGCTCCTGATCTCTGAAACTGACGTCGGAGCCTTCCACGTCTCAACTGCAGCAATCTTCCTGGGATCCACCGAGATTCCATCTCCAGTGACTACATGGCCGAGAAACTCCACTCGGTCTAAAAAGAACTCGCACTTCGGCAATTTGGCAAACAATCTCTCCTGCCTCAGAATCCCCAAAACTATCCGCAAGTGCTCTGCATGCTCCTCTGGCGTCTTCGAGTATATCAGGATGTCGTCGATAAACACTACGACGAACTTATCCAGATACTGGTGAAATGTCTTATTCATCAAGTTCATAAAGACAGCTGGTGCATTTGTGAGACCAAATGGCATCACCAGAAACTCGTACTGCCCATACTTCGTGTTGAACGTCGTCTTCTGGATGTCTGCTGGCCTAACCTTCACCTGGTGGTACCCGGATCTCAAATCTATCCTGGAAAACACCTTCGCCCCGCTCAATTGGTCGAACAAATCATCTATCCTGGGCAGAGGATATTTGTTCTTGATAGTGATGGCATTCAAGGCCCGATAGTCAATACACAACCGGACTGTACCATCCTTCTTAGGCACAAAGAGCACTGGCGCTCCCCATGGAGAAGCATTGGATCGAATGAAACCCTTTTTCAACAGGTCATCAATCTGCTCTTTCATCTCTATGGCCTCCTTGGGATTCACTCTATAGCAAGCCCGGGATACTGGTGATGAACCCGGCACTAGATCTATAGTGAACTCCACATCTCTGTCTGGCGGAAGTCCTGGAAGATCCTCTGGAAATACATCCATAAACTCCCTAATGATAGGGTGTGGCGGTGCTGCGTCCCCGACTGTAGCACAACAGTTCGGCTCTAGGCTGATCTCCGGCCCTGTCCTCCTAACACTGAATGGTGCTGTGCCTGGGGGACTGAACACAATACTACCCTCATGGCAATCTATAGATGCATGGGCATAGCTAAGCCAGTCCATCCCCAATATGATATCATAACCGGGGAGCGGCATCACAAAGAATCGCCCTCTGAACTCTCTCCCGGCTATAAAAATAGAACACCTATAGATAGATCTAATAGGCACTGGTCCTCCTTCCGTCATCACTCTACTAATCTCCGCAGTAGGTGTAGCTACTAGATGATGTTTATGCATAAACTCTAATGATAGGAAGCTATGAGATGCACCAGAATCAAACAAACATACAGCTAGAAAAGTATGCAAATAAACATGACCTGTGATGACGTCAGCTAAATAATCCGGCTCTGAAACCTGCTCCGGCTCCGGCTCAATGGCTAGACTATAAACCCTCCCCTGAGGTCCCTTCTGCTGCTGCAGATGCTGCCCGAACCTCTGCTGCTGAGTCGGAAGCGGTCCTCTAGTCTTCGCTACTGGGCACTCTCGAATCTGATGGGTGGCAGACCCACAAGCTAAACACTGCTTCAACCTTTTCCTGCAGATGGTGTGATCATGCCCTGGTCTTCCGCAGAAAGAACATAAAGCTCCCCTCTGCTGCTGCTGCTGCCGGGGTCCCGGGGCTCTAACTGGCGGGGTCTGATGATGTGGTGTAGGGGGACGGTAAGTCTGCTGGGGTGGCGCCGGTGCTTTCTGCTAGAAAGCCTGACGCTTGGACGGACCCTCATGATGTACAGAAGCCAGCCTCTTGCATGACAGAAGACGCTCCTCAATACTCCGGGCCAACTCTAGGCTCTGGTAGTAGTCAGTCGTACCGTTTGCCACTATAAGAATGCCAATGTCTGGAACTAGACCATGGTAAAACCTACGGGTCATCTCCTCTGGATCAGCAACCAGACTAGGAGCAAAACGGCTCAAGCGACTGAACTCTCCCGCATAGTCGTCAACAGAACGGTTCCCCTGCTGGATGTTCTGGAATCGTAGCCCCATGGCTACTCTAGTAGTGGTCGAGAAGAATTTCTTCTTGAACTGGGTCTTGAACTGGTCCCAGGTGGCTCTACCTCTCGCGAACAACGGCTCATTCCTGAACCAGACTCCGGCTAAGTCTATCAGCAGAAATCCTGCTGCCTCGACCTGAAGGTCATCCGGCATCCTAACTCCCAGAAGCTTCCTCTCTACAGAATCTAGCCAGTCATCAGCTACTACTATGCCCTCAGTCCCTGAGAACTCCTTGGGATTCAGACCCATGAAGTCCTTGACCGTCCCCGCTCTCTGTCGCGGCTCTACATATGGTGGGACCACGGGACGTCCCTCAGAACGCTCCATGCTCTGGCGGAGTAGGGTAGTCTGCTCCTGATGGGTTGTTAGGAACCCCTGGATCAGTGTGAGCAGCTGGGTCCCGTCGAGTGTGACGGAAGCCTGGGTGGGTATAGTGATAGGGGGTGGTGGAAGTATCGGGTCCTGCCGGGCCTGGGATGTGGAAGGTGGTATCTGGGTCTGTGGATCTGTGGAGTGGGGGAATGTGGTAGGTGGAGGTGTATCAGTCAACTGGTCAGCTGACTGGATATGGAGGGCCCCATTCTCGGGGGTAACATGCTGGGACGAACGAGTAAGCACCATCTAAATTACACAAAAAGACTTATAAGGACTTGTTTAAAGTAAGCAATCATATGCAAGAAAATCTAATTATAAAAGCAATCATGTGATGTATTTCCTATGTTGCAATCCTAGCATTCCTCTAAGTGTTTCTAAGCGTCTTTCCTAATGTTGTCTAGTTACCTTAAGTTCCTAATTGCAGGCATGCTTGGTACAATAACGTAACCAAACAGTTTAGTCGGGACCTGCATGGGCCACCACTAAAAATATGTCACGACCCGCTACCCAAATTGTTGGGCCAGGCCGAGTCATGTCCAGCCTACGTTGAGATAAAACGTAGTAAGCTGTTCTAAAGACAACAGGATAAGACTAAATGTACTAACAGTTCTATAAGTGAAGAAGAATCATAAATGCTCCAAACACAAAAGTCGTCGTATATAGTAAAATATCCAAGTACAAGTGAACTGAAATGTAAAACTGGATACATGTCCAGTTACAAAATGATGTAGTCTAATACATGTCTACTCTCAAAAGTCTAAGTAAACAAAAAGACAACTAGGCGAGGTTCCCCGCAGGAACATCCTCGTAAAGCAGAGCCGGGTCCTCGGCAGTAATCCCATAGTATGAGTCGCAGAGTAACTCCTCCTCAGTAAGGACACCTACAACGTTATCCTGTCAGGACGGGAGCAAGTACTAAATCTAGCAAACTAGCATATGAAATATGGAAATGAACATGAGAATGAACATGTGAGAAATAACTGGAAAGCATGGCATCACATAGTCTATCATGGCAAGGACACATATGTCATAGAGACAGATGTATATGTAATGTTTAAAACTGTAGCAGGTACGTGATCGGTCAATAGATGTACAATGTGCTGGGGGCACATAATGAAATGTACTTCCGTACAAGTGAAACGGCGACAGATGTACATACGTACAAATCTGCGTTGAGATAAAGCATACGACAAGGTATACATATAAAATGTCAACCTTGCTCGGTACATACGTACGGGAGAAGGGGCATAATCACGTACACTACTATCAGTTTCTCCATAACCCATATTCTAATCATGTGAGAGATACATCAAGACTGTTCTAAACATGGTAGTAACTGGAAGTACAACATGTAGAGATCTAACTTGCTACCCCAAGGATCAGCATTTAACATGGTGGGGTTTACAGTTCATTTATGTGACAATATGTAAAGTTCGTAGAAAGTACTTGCCTCTAGCAAAGCAAAACAAAACAAGCTGCGATAACAGTGCTATGGATGTCCAGTAACTCGTCGCTGTAGAAGTAACATTTAATAACTTAGTTTTACACTAAGCTAAATTACTAGGACACTAATTGGTGCGACACGACTTGTGACTGGGCACCTAGCCAAAATGATGACTTGGCATAGGAGACCAATGTGGGGTGACACACTATGTTATCTAACTTTCTAGGGTCTTTACACTAGTGAGGGATGGGGTTCAATACGACTAAAACTCCAAATAACACAAAAAGCTACAAGTCGTAATTAATCAATAAATAAATCAAAAGATCATTGCGTTCTAATAATTTTAGAGATAGGCAAAAAGCCTAGTTTTTATTAAAGTAAAGTATCAAAGTGATCCTTGTTAATCATAGAAATTAATTATAATTTTTCTGGAATTTATTAACTAGTACAAATATTTTATAAAAATCAGTTTTCCTAAGTATACAGAAAGTGAGTTTTGGTTTCATATGCCAAACTAGTGGCAAAACAGTAAATTAAATACTAAAAAAATTATACTAAATTAGCCAACTTAACAAAGTATCTAAAACTATTTTTCCATAATTATAGCAATACTTTAAGTATTTTTAGAAAATCAAAAACAGCATTGTACATAATAATTAATTATCTGCGTATTTTGTCCATGTATATAATTTGAACCAAAGTTCAAATACAGGACCCAAGGCCATGAATCAAGTCCAATATGACTTGTACAGGTCTTGAATGTGTGAAAACATATTTGAGCCCAAATACCCATGCTAGGCTTGGACACCAAATGGTTGCAGTAATTTAAATACAATAAAATACAATTTGAAAATAGTCAAAATAATATTATTATTTTAATAAGGCAAATTTATACAAAAGAATATATACATACCTATGCTAAAAGGATGTATACAGTTATATAAGGAAAAATACTTAATTTATAAAGTATATATATATATATATATATATATATATATATATATATATATATATATATATATATATACAAAAATATATATATATATATAAGAATACACTTAATAATATAGTGTATATATATATATAATATATATATACATAGGAAAATATATATATATAAACATATATATATATATATAAAATTACTAACTAATAAATATATACCTAGATATTAAATACTGTTAAAATACAGTATATACACATATATATATATACACTAATATATATATATACATATATATATAAATATATATATAAAACTGAAAAAAGAAAAAGAAAAAGAAAAGAAAAAGGAAACTGAAAAGGGGGGGGCTCGAACTCAGCCCAGCACAGCGCGGGGGGGGGGGGTTTAATCGGGTCGGGCTGACCAGGGGGTCGGCCCGTGCTTTGTGTTAGAGTTAGGTTTTAGTTTGTTTTATTTAGGTTGATTAACATTATATATAAAAAAATAAAAACACGAGCCTGTGTCCGGACAGTTAGGGACACAGGTGTCTTGTATCCTAGGCTAGCACGACACGCACAAGTCGAATCCTTCGTGTCCAGACTCACCATCACGTTCGTCAGGACACGGCGAGTCCTATGTGTGCACACGAGACACGCACGACACGAAATGAAGCTGACACTTACGTGTCCGGCTACTCAGAAGAGTTTCGAGGGTGCTCGACGGCGGCTGAGGCGGCGTGGTCGCGGCGGAGTGGTGGCGCTGGGGTCAGCTTGGCAAGGCGAGCCTATCGGTGGTGGTTGCGGGCGGTGGTGCTCGGCGTAGGGGCGGCGCTGGGGTGGTCGCCGGAGTTAGGGTTAGGGCTAGGGTTTTTGGGGGAGAAAAGGGGGCTGGGGGGCGTCGACGATGGTCGGGGTGAGTGGTAGTCGACTGAGGGGGGTTGGGGGGTTATTTATAGGGGCTTAGGGTCGGTCGAACAAGGCTAGGTCGGCCGGAAATGGCGGGGGGCAGCTGGCCGGTCGTCGGCAGCTGGCCAGTCGTCGGGGGTGGGTAGATTTAGGGTTTTTGCAATTTGGTCCCCCTAGTTTAGGTTATTACATGTAAGCCCCTAAGGTAGATAAATGCAATTTATAATTTGCATAAATAATACATAAATTGCAAACTGATATACTTATAATTCTAATAATTACAAAACTCTATTAAAACATTTCTATAAATTGCAAACTGATATTAAACAATCTAATTAATTGCAAAACTTAATTAAAACATTTTAGGAAATTGCAAATTGATATTTTAACATTTAAAACTCATTAAAAATTCATTTAAAAATTCTAGAAAAATTCCTAAAAATCTAATTAATTATTTTAAGGCTAAAAATAACACTAAAAATTAATAAACAATAATTAAATAAAATTTTGAAAAACAGGGGCTTACAATGACACGTGGTGCGTATTCGTTGCCCAAAAATCTCGGTTTGTTGTAGTGGAAAATATACCTACGCTTCAGAAAGTCTAAGCTCAACCTTGACTTTAGTGTATAACAATTCCAAGTATGGGAAGGATTGAGTTGTAGGCGTAGGAAAGATCCTACGCCCTTGCTTTTTGGTCATCTCGGCGTAGCCGTAGCCATGAATGACTTAGTGTGGAGTAGTTGAGGGGAATTGGGCGTAGAATAATTCACTCGTTGTCCACGTGATGTGGCACAATTGTTTCTGATAACGCTTTAATCATTATGCTGATGTAAGGCTCATGTTTCGAAGAGTCTCTTTTGTCATTTAGTGGTGTGGGCTTGGACTATGCTTGAATCGAACCTATGCCAATTGCTAGGCATAACCCTTCGATGACACTGTTCACGTGAACATTGCTTATCCAAACCCGACCCCTTTCACAAACGAGAGCAACACTTCGACGATCGCGCGACCCCGGACTCTCTTTAAAGCATTTTCTCCCGATCATTTCCCACAACAACTGATGTAGCGTAGAATCCTAGTTCCTATAGGATTTATTTTCTTTTCCTCTTCCCTCTTGGATTCCTTTTTCTTTTTTTTTCTTTTTTTTATAATCCTATTTATGATAGGATTCTTATTTCGACTTTATATTTTATTAGGATAGATTTTATCTTTATTTTATTAGGATTAGGTTGTCACAAAAGCCCTATAAATAGGCACATTTTGTATGCAATTGAGAACAACTTTTAATCAATAAATTTTTTCTTTAAAGTTTGAGATTTGTTCTCTTATTTTTTTGGCCGTGGAATCGACTGTTCCATGAATTCGAAAGCCCCTCGCTTGAGGTTTTCAAGCAACCTTCGTACGGACCCCTCACAAGGCCCTCCGTCGGAGTTTTTGCGGCACCGCTTCGCTCTCACCAAGCAACGGTGGTCCAGTTATCGTCATCACCGATCGACTTGGCCATTGCCAAGTACGAAGGTAAGCCCGTTCCGCTATCCCGCTGCGTCAAGTGGTATCAGAGCCCCACAGATCGAGGATTCTAATTCGTTTGGAAACATTTGGGAATCTTTCTTTCTCAAAACAACAATGGCGAAACCTGTCACATGTGAGGAGTTTGATGCCATGTCTAATAACATTGAAGCCTTGTCAAAAAAGTTGATGTCCTGTTTGACAAATTGGATGGAGTGCTGGGATTTCTTGGAATCAAATCCAACGAAGTCGTTGATATTACGGGAATACTGCCTACAGAGACTAGAGACGCAAATGCTCGTCCTACTACCAGTCGTACACAAAAGGGTCTGCATCGTGGCCACAATAGTGGGGCCCCTCACATGGAATACTGCGAAGACAGTGACGACGATGATTTCAGCCTGCAGGGATTCTATCGTCAGGGCCCCCAAACCATCTATGTAAACCAACAACGACGGAGCCATGCATACCAACGACGGGGGCAAGGTGACTACGAAGGAGGAGGTGATTTCAAAATGAAGATGGATCTCTCATCTTTCAATGGTCAACTACACATTGAAGACTTTCTTGTCTGGCTCACAGATGTAGAACGCTTCTTCGAATACATGAACATCCCTAAAGAGAGACAAGTTTACCTTGTAGCATATAGGCTCAAGGGAGGTGCCTCTGCTTGGTGGGAACAACTCGAGCACATTCGTGCGAGAGTCGGCAAAGCTCCTGTACGGAGTTGGCCAAAGATGCGACGACTGCTACGACAAAGATTTCTACCTCCAGATTATCAGCAGATTCTCTATCGTCGATATCAAAATTGTACACAAGGTGTACGAACTATAGCTGACTACACAGAAAAATTCTTTAGACTTTCGTCCCGTAATGATATGTACGAAACAGATCTTCAACAGGCGACCCGTTATCTTGGCGGCCTAAGGAAAGACATCCATGATCAACTATACATGCAGAATATATACACACTCAGGGAAGAAATCACCTTTGCAGAGAAGGTAGAACAAAGGATTGAGAAGTTTAAGAGTCCACAGAGCCGTTTCAGTGCTAACAACTATGGATCAATAACAAAGGATGATTGGACACCAAATCAAGCTACCAACTATTCCAAAAAGGATAAAGGACCAGCAGACCCTAATTCTCTCTCCCCGACGGCACCTTCAAAAGTATAGGTCCCACAACAACTTGCCAAACCTCAGCAAACTGCCAATCCATATAGCAAACCAAGAGGAAACAAGTGCTACCGTTGCAACGAAGTCGGACATCTGTCCAACAGCTGCCCCCTTAGAGCACAAGTTGTCTTTGCTGACTACGAAGACGAAGAGGGAGGAGAAGAACACTCAGGAGAAGAAGAGGTTCTTCCCGAAGATGATGGTAAACAACTAGTGTGTGTCGTTAGGCGTCTGCTACTAGCCCCAAAGATTGAAGAACCACCCCAGCGCCACAATATCTTCCGAACCCGATGCAAGGTCAAAGACAAGTTATGTGACATCATCATTGACAACGGGTGTACAGAGAACATTGTTTCAAGAGCAATGGTAGAGAAGATGAGACTGACCAAAGAAGTACACCTGGCTCCATATAAGATTGGCTGGATTCAACAGGGACACAACATGGTCGTCTCTGAAGTTTGTCGCATACCCTTCTCCATCGGAAAAACCTATAAAGATGAAGTCATGTTCGATATTGTCGACATGGACTCTTGTCACATCATTCTCGGTCGACCATGGCAATTTGACAAAAATGTCACATATCGGGGAAGAGACAACACATATTCTTTCCTTCAAGATGGACGATGTCTCACTCTTCATCTATTAGCACCGGATGATATTCCTTAGACCAGTCCACAACAACAAGAGACCGTAATGATTATTGACGGTCAAGAACTTGAAAGCGATCTTGAGAAATAAGAAGAACTCTATGCATTGGTTGTATTGGGTAAAGCCGAAGTATTCCATACCAACATTCCTGAAGTAGTCCAGCCTTTACTACAAGAGTTCCGCGACATCATGCCGAATGAACTGCCTAGCGAATTGCCACCAATGAGAAACATTCAACATGAAATAGATCTCATCCCAGGTTCTAGACTTCCAAATATTCTATATTATCGGATGAGCCCCAATAAATGCAAAATCCTCCAAGACCAAGTTGAAGAATTGGTCCAAAAAGGCTTGATCAGAGAGAGCCTCAGTCCTTGTGCAGTTCCCGTCTTGCTAGTGCCAAAGAAAGATGGGTCGTGGCGTATGTGCATCGACAGTCGGGCTATCAACCGCATCACCGTTAGGTATTACTTTCCCATCCCTCGACTAGAAGACATGTTGGATTTGCTTTCTGGGTCTACAATTTTCTCAAAGATCGATTTGAAGAGCAGATACCATCAAATTCGAATTCGACCTGTTGATGAATGGAAAACTGCTTTCAAGACCCGTGAAGGACTCTACGAATGGCTTGTTATGCCTTTCGGACTTTCAAATGCACCAAGCACGTTTATGCGCCTTATGAATCAAGTTTTGAAGCCATTGATAGGAAAGTTTGTAGTTGTCTACTTTGACGATATCCTGATCTATAGCCAGAGCCAAACTGACCATCTGAAGCACCTCAGGGAAGTTCTCAAACTTCTCCGAATTAATAAACTCTATGTCAATCTCAAGAAGTGTAGCTTTCTTACTAACCAACTCATTTTCTTGGGATTTGCTATTAGCGCCAGTGGCCTCAGTGTTGATGAAGAGAAGATTAGAGCAATTCGCGACTGGCCCACTCCAACGACTGAAGTACGAAGCTTTCATGGCCTCATCAATTTTTACCGATGATTCATTCGTAACTTCAGCACTATTGACAGAATGCATGAAGAAAGGAAAATTCATCTGGACTCCTGAAGCTGAAGCCAGTTTCATACTCATCAAGGAGAAGCTATCTACGACACCAGTCCTATCACTGTCCAACTTTGACAAGCTGTTTGAAATCGAATGTGATGCCAGCATAATGGGCGTTAGTGCTGTACTAATACAAGAAGGAATACCAATTGCCTTTCGTAGCGAGAAACTAAGTGAAGCTCAACAAAAATGGTCAACTTAAGAGCTGGAGTTTTACTCGATCGTACAAGCCATTAAAGTATGGGAGCACTACCTCATCCAACGGCGATTTATCCTACATACAGACAATAAAGCTTTATCTTTCATAGACAATCCCCGTAACAAAAATCGAATGCATGCTAGATGGATTCAGTTTCTTCAGCGCTTCTCCTATACCATCAAGCACAAGGCCGAAGTTCAGAATAAAGTAGCTGATGCCTTAAGCCGTCGAGCCGACCTCCTCATCACTTTACATCAAGAGGTCATCGGGTTTGAATACCTCAAGGAACTTTACCCGAAAGACAAAGATTTTCAACAAGCATGGGAAGATTGTCAACCAAACGGAGCGGCAAATGGATATCACATCCAAGAAGGCTATCTCTTCAAAGGAAATCAGTTGTGCATTCCTCGTAGTTCCTTGCGGGAACATATTATTATAGAGCTCCATGGTGGAGGTCTCGGTGGACATTTCGGTCGAGATAAGATGCTAGCCATAACCGAAGAAAGATATTATTGGCCGCAATTGAGAAAAGAAGTTGAGGGACATGTCTGTAGTTGTCCTATATGCCAAGTTGCCAAGGGCCAAGAACAGAATACTGGTCTTTATATGCCTCTTCCAATTCCCGAAGGACCTTGGGAAGATATTTCCATGGACTTTATTCTTGGCTTACCACGAACACAGCGCGGTGCTGATTCTATCTTTGTCGTGGTAGACATATTCTCTAAGATGGCACACTTTATTCCATGTCGTAAGACATCCGACGCGACTCATATTGCTCTTTTTTTCTTTCGAAAAGTCATGCATCTTCATGGTGTGCCAAAGTCAATCACTTCAGATAGAGATACTAAGTCTCTGTCACATTTTTGGAGAACATTATGGAAAAGATTGGATACATCACTACAATATAGCAGTACTAGTCACCCACAAATTGACGGACAAACAAAGGTCGTGAACCGCACACTTGGAAACATGTTGTGAAGCTTAGTAGGAACACGACCTAAGCAGTGGGATCTGGCTTTATCACAGGCTGAATTTGCTTATAACTGCATGCCTAACAGATCAACTGAAAAAGCACCGTTTGCCATTGTCTACTCACATTAGCCACGACATATTTTGGACCTCGTCTCTCTGCCTAAGACTTCAGGTCGAGACATTGGTGCTGAGCATATGTTAGAGCGACATCAATTAATACATAATGAAGTGAAATAACTTGAAGAATCTTATACCAAATATAAAGCAGCTGCTGATCAGTGCCACCGCCGTAAGGTCTTTCATGAGGGAGACTTGGTCGTGGTTTACTTACGTAAGGAACGTTTTCCTACTGGCTCCTACAACAAATTGGCGAAGAAGAAGATCGGACCATTTCAAGTTCTACGCAAGCTAAATGACAATGCTTATGTGATTGATCTCCCTGAAGACATGCAGATCTCTCCAACCTTCAATGTCAACGATCTTTACGAATACTTTCCACCTGGCGAACCACTTTATTCTGATAAGAACTCTGGGACGATTTCTCTTGAAGCAGGGGAGACTGATGTAGTATAAAATCCTAGTCCCTCTAGGATTCTTTTTCTTTTCCTCTCCCCTCTTGGATTCCTTTTTCTTTTCTTTACTTTTTTTATAATCCTATTTATGATAGGATTCTTATTTTGACTTTATCTTTTATTAGGATAGATTTTATTTTTATTTTATTAGGATTAGGTTGTCACAAAAGCCCTATAAATAGGCACCTTTTGCATGCAATTGAGAACAACTTTTAATCAATAAAATTTTTCTTTAAAGTTTGAGATTTGTTCTCTTATTTTCTTGGTCGTGGACTCGACTGTTCCGTGGATTCGGAAGCCCCTCGCTTGAAGTTTTCAAGCAACCTTCATGCGGACCCCTCACAAGGCCCTCCGTCGGAGTTTTTGCGGCACCGCTTCGCTCTCACCAAGCAATGGTGGTCCAGTTATCATCATCACCGATCGACTTGGCCATTGCCAAGCACGAAGGTAAGCCCGTTCTGCTATCCCGCTGCGTCAACAATCCTAGCCCCGACGATCGTGCGACGCTAGAGCACCGCCTGTACACCGCCCAATACGTCGGTGATCGCCAAAAAATGCACCCAAAACCCGTCCCACAACAGCAGTAGCACACATCAAGATACCCCTATTCTTCCCATCTTTTTCTCTGTATAGTTGTCCTTTTTGTGAACCATAAAAAGTTACGGGAAGCCTACATGACCCTCTAGGACACCCTTCAAATAGAATGAATTTAAAGGTCCTTGATTGATCAAAAATGACAGAATTGGGATTTCATGTACTCATGTTTGGAGATGATTTCTGACCAAACTATTGACAATTTTTGAGAACTTCCTAAACAATAGTTATAGACCACTTGTGCACTACAAAATCCTTCTTGTAGATTTATTTTTCATTTACTTTACATAAAGTTATTTGTTTGTAAAATTTGAAAAAAACCTGTTTTTCAGAAACAAAAATTTAGGAATTTTTTTGATACGACGTACGCTCCAACAAACGGGACAACATGGTCATAACCATAAGCATCGAAAGATGCGTATGGATATTGTCGATATGTGGGATTCGACGGAACTCAATTTTGTTTTGTGTGTGCGCGACGAAATCGAACTGTATCCGTCGAAAGTCCTCCATATCAGTGTTTTAGAAACTTTGTGTCCAATTTTAAACCGTTCATCAGACTGATATGAAACTGGTGCCATTAGATTCATAACATTTTTTGGTCCTGTGAGCCAAGTTTGGTTCAATTCTGAAAAGGTTGACCGGAACGCTATTTTATCGGGCTCGTAACCCGATCCAATGGACGAATTTTGTGCAAGGCTCATCGGAATTCAATTTTGGACATAATGTTGAATTTGTATCGTCAAACTAGACTCATAGACATATAATTTGATGACTTTAGAGACCTTAGTTCTGGCACGCTTTTTGATACAAAGTGGATCCAATGGCGGATACCAAATTGATCCAAAATTACGATTTCGTCCCCGTGTCCAGAATTGGACTTTTGGGTAGGCGATCTGTCACGACCTGCATCCGCTTTTCGGGATACGAGTGCGTGTCCAAGCCAGCCTATGCCGCAGAGTCGGCGGTAGAACGCTGTCAAGCCCGCAATAAGTAAATGCTCAAAATAGACTTTATTGTTCATTCGCATTTCTAATAGATTACAACATTTACAAGAATTATATTCAAAGAAAATACAATGTTCTTACATATTTGAAATGACTACAACACAACTATCTAATCTCTAGGTTTGGCCTGCAAATACACCCGAATCTTCCAATGCTAAAGAAGCCACGGCTAACCTAAAAAATATTGGTTTCCAGTCAGGAATGGAACAAGCACACAAACCGACGATAATGCAAAAATACAATAGAATTCACAAGACATGAAAATAATATATGTGAAATAAAACTAAAAAATAACTGATGTCATGACATGTCTAGAAAGAAAGTAGATAACTCTACAACATGATGTTTCAACTAGAGAAAAACATGTAAACATGGTGACATGGCAACTGGTGAACTGTCACGACCCGCACCCTAGAGTAAGGGCCCGAGAAGTGGGTACGTCCAGCCTACGCCGCAGTGTCGGCCGTAGAACGCTGTCCTAGGTCACAACATCTAACAATATAATTCTAAGCAGTTTATACTCCCCGAATGGGGGTGACATAGCAGAATGTAAACTCAATCACAACTAAGGAAGAAGAAGCACGATATAATATAGAACTCAAGGAAATACAGATGATCAGAAGAGTCTAAGATAACATCTCAACAAATATCCAGAAATACAAGTCTCAACTACTGAATATGAAAGAATATATACAATCCAGATCTCAAGACAGAAATAAAATCTAACTAAACTAGTCTCAAGACAACATAAGTAAGATAAAGCCTAACTAAACTAGTCTAGGCAGTAGGCGTAAAGTCATCAGCTAGAGCTGGGTCCTCCTGAGAGTCCAGCTCACAAGTGTCGTCTAGGACTGCCCCGTAGAAGGTATCCACACAGGCCTCCTCCTTGTCCTCTGTAATATTTTCAACAGGTCCAGTCAGGACAGGAGCGAGCACAATATATCTCAACAGATCATAGCAGGTTAGAAAATATAATCATACAGTAAAGTAAGATAAATGAACTGAAAGAAATACAGTATATAAACAGAGAGAGAGAACTGTAATAGAAATATCTACTATAAGTAGAGAACTAACAGTGGCTAGTGAGTCAGAGTACAATATTGGCATAGGATGATTCTGATGCTACACTATGGAATGATTCTGATGCTACACTACTTGGATATTATTCACATGTCTACTTCTACTCCCCCGTACCCCCAATCAATACACAAGGATCCAGCCAGGTTATGTTATGATTCATGTAACGGCCCCCGAAGGGTGGTACATGATAGTCCCATAAATGGGGATTCTAGGAAGCCCAATAAATGGAGGGATTCAAGGAAGACTCTGTGATCATGAGAGTACATGTCACAAGTGATTCAATGAACCATGAAGCATAGTGATGCACCATGTAAGTAAAACACACAGAATATGTAGTATCCGATGCTCCCTGAAGGGATAACATCTCAAGAAAGGATCCATATAGTACTAATCCGTGTGACCAACGTGACAGTATCAAGTATAGTAATTTAAAGCAGGAAAATAATTCTAAGCAGGATATGAAATGATCAGAGAATGTACTCGCCTGGTATCTGAGTGTCCGGATGAAATGTACTGTCCGAGGAGAGGTCTGGCTCCTAATCAGAACAGCACAAGTCACAACAAGTCTAAAATGATAACAAGATGTAATTTAATGCATTCTACATGAATCTAGGTCAATCTAGGCCAAAGTCAACTCTTGGTCAACTCTGGTCAACCCTAGAAGTCAAACTAGGTCAACTATGGTCAAACTAGGTCTAACAAGTCTAAATTAGGTCAATCTAGCCTATACTAGTCTATCAAGACTACCCAAGGCTATGCAAGTCTATACTAGTCTATTACAACATAAAGCCAACCCAACATCACACAACCTATATTACATGCATTTAGGCCTACACATGGAAACCACACTTGGCTATATGCCAAATACCTATAATACATTAGGCAATCAATATTACATATAGATATACATGTATCACATATAAATATATACATTATGTATATAGGCCTACTAAATAGGCATTCAACATACATAATACATATGTAGATGTATACATGGTACATACCTACATATATTCATTATACATGTTAACATATTACCTACATTATATATAACACATTATATATACATTAAATATATATATATATACATTACATATATAGATATACACATATAATATATATACATTCATGTGTATATAGAGAGAGGGAAGGCAATGTGTGTATGTGTATACAAGTGAGTGTTAGAGTGTACATGAAAACAGTGAATGTAAAATAGTGTGTGTGGGTGACTGTGTGTCAATGTGTGAAGATTAGCATGAGGGGTTGCACAGGAAAAACTATGAAGGGTACACTGTCACAGGAAACAGTGAGTACATAGAAATAATCAGTGAGTAGAAAAGACAGGAATTCAGAAAAGTGTGTGCTGACAAGTTCATTCAGGCAATATCCCTGAACTATGATAGGAAGATAGGACTTAATCTCAGATTTTCGAGTTCAGCCTATATGACAGTTATAAACACCAATTTCGAGATCAAAACACAACCAATTCAACCCAAAATTGATCGATAGCTAGATTACAAGTAGGAGAACTATATTAGGATATAAAACCAATAATTACATCAGTATAATAGGTTAATTAAACTGCCAAAGTTCAATTTAGAAAAACTGAAAATACAGAAAATAACATGGTATCCGGATTTCGGGTAAATGCAACATATAATTCGAAAACAGGTTAATCATGCTAATCATTGGTTGGTAAACATAATGTAGGGTGTGCACGTGTCATTTAGTGTCAAAGTGTCACAACACGAGGACACAGACGTGTCCAAATCGAATAAAACTCGAATCAGTACACACAGACACACACTACACAACACAGCATCGTGCACGTGTTCCAGTGAGTCTAGGACACGACACGACACAAATCAAACCTCGTGCTCGTGTCTGTGGGTTCGTCTAGTGTCCAACTAGGTTCTTGTCATCCTGCACCGCCGTGTCGAGTCGTATAGACGTGTCCAAACACGCGTATCAGAACCCGATATTACGACTGAACAGTCAGTACAAAACCCAGTACGGGCTAAAAAATGTGTCCGACATGACACGAGAGCATCTCCAACTTGGAGGACCTCGTGTCAGTCATTGTCCCTTGGCCCACGCCATGTGGCATGACCTGAGTCGCCGTGTCCAATGAGTACGACTCTACGAATAGCAAGACAGTACGTGCGGCTGGAACGCGCGTATTCGTATCCAGATCCCGACACGACACGACACGAATTCAAACTTAGACCACTGGAAAACATCAACCCACACCTAAATCTAAATTCCTATTCAAACACTTTTCAAAAATCAAATCGAAATGCCCTTTGGGGCATTTCATCAAACACCTTGCCTATGGGACTGATACGTGTCCATTTAGGACACGAAATGGACACAAAACCTAGGTTTAGCTATACCTACAGTTAGGGTAGACCTAGGGCTTTCCAAATATGCAAAGAACTAGAATTTTAATGGTGTTTAGATGGTTTTACCTATTGGTGTCAAAACACAAGGAAAGCTTCAATAGGGGGGGGGTTCTCCTTGCTAGCAAATAGCTCCAAATTGTCCACAAACTGAGATTTCCCTACACAAACAGCAAGTATACCTAAATTAGAACCTATTGCAATTTGTTTGAGGGAAAAAAAAAAATAAAATAGAATTTCTATGAATTAATGAAGTTGGGAAAATACCTCTTCTTTAAACTTGTTCTTTCCTAAAAGAGGCTAGCCCTAAATGGAGGAAAGTATTTATAGGGTGGGAATCCCTAGGCTAGTGGCTGGCCAACTGAGTTAGGGTTAGGGTTTGGAAATAGCTAATGGGCTTTGGGCTTTGTTACATGAGTTATGGGCTTAAGTCCTTAAGTCATAAGTCATGGTTCTAAATCTCTATTCCACCTATTACAACTTGATTCTAAAAGACTTAAATTAGTTTAACTTAAATTAGACTAAGACCCTATCATGCTAAACAAGTCACCATAGCTAAGTTTAGGTTCTAGGCTAGTCTACAAGGTCCAAACTAGTCTCAAATCAACATACCACTTATCAATTTAATTAAATAATATTAAAATCACATAAATTCCAATAAATTCTAATAATTCACAATAACTCACAATAATTCCAAATATACCCCAAATTTCAAAATGACCAAAATACCCCCATACTAGAAATGTGGTAGTGACAAATCTACCCTCCTTAAAAGAATTTCGTCTTCGAAATTGAAAGGCAAAATGTAACTGATGAGAAGGATAGAAAGTATACCGCACGGTCCAAAAGATATGGGTATCGCTCGCGCATCTCATCCTCCCGCTCCCAGGTAGACTCTCCTGGAGAATGATGCCTCCATGCGACGCGAACCAAAGGTATCACCTGGTTCCTCATAACTTTCTTCCGTCGATCCAGTATCTCCACTGGCTGCTCTGGATAGCTGAGAGAAGGCCCAACCTCAATCTCCAAATGATCGAGCACATGGCTAGGATCAGCCACGTACCGTCTCAACTGTGATACATGGAATACGTTATGGACCCCCACTAGTGCAGGTGGCAAGTCTAGCCTGTAAGCCACATCGCCGACTCTCCCGCTGATAACGAAAGGGCCGATAAAGCGCGGGCTAAGCTTTCCACCTCTACCAAAATATATCGTACCACGAGTCGGAGATATCCTCAAAAAAACCTGGTCTCCAACCTAATCACAAGCAAGGTCTCAATTTAGTTATGATAAACAAACATGATCAATAAAATACAAACAAAACAAACCTAAATCTAATCCTACTCTAATCTGTACCTCAAACTCCAACGGCCTCCGGTGGCTATCGGCCCAGTGCCGATGTTTGTCCTGTGCCACGCGAAGTCTGTCCCTGATGAGCTTCACCTTCTCGGCTGCGTCAACAACCATCTCTGGTCCCAGTAAAGCTCGCTTACCAACATCATTCCAAGATAAGGGTGTACGACACCTACGCCCGTACAGAACCTCGAAAGGTGACATCTCGATGCTGGCCTAAAAACTGTTGTTGTAAGCAAACTCCACCAAATATAAATGATCCTCCCAGGAACCTCCAAAGTCCAAGACGCACGTCCGCAGCATATCCTCAAGTGTCTGGATAGTCCTCTCTGACTGTCCGTCCGTCTGGGGGTGGTATGCAGTACTAAACTTGAGCTGAGTGCCCAAACTGGTTTGCAGACTCCTCCAGAAATAGAAAGTAAAGCGACTATCCCGATCCGAGATGATGCTGACCGAAACCCCATGAATCCTGACTATCTGCAGCATATACATCTCCGTAAGCCTCTCTGTAGACGTACCCATCTTGAATGGCAAGAAGTGGACCGATTTGGTCAACCTGTCAACGATGACCAAAATTGCGTCTTTTCCTCCTGGTGTATGCGGCAATCTGAATACGAAATCCATAGTGATATGCTCCCACTTCCACTCGAGAATGGGCAATGGCTGCAATAAATCACCGGGCCTCTGCCTCTCTGCCTTGACCTGCTGACAGACCAAGCACCTAGCTACGAAGCGAGCTACCTCCCGCTTCATCCCGTACCACCAAACATGCTCCCTCAGATCTCGGTACATCTTGTTGGCACCAGGGTGTATAGAGTACTGAGATCTGTGGGCCTCCTACAAAACCTGCTCCCTGAGATCTCCGCTGGGCACACATAACCTGGAACCGTGCCGCAAGGCACCATTCTCTGCAAGAAAAAACTCGCCCTCCACCAATCCTGCTCGAACCTGCTCTCGGAGACACCGCAGAGCAACGTTCTCAAACTGTGTCACCTTGATCCTCTCCATCAAGTCCGACTGTATCTGTATGCCCCACATCTACATCTGTACTCCGGGCACAATCACCTCAATCCCAAGGCTCTCCAAGTCAGCAAGCAAGTGCCGATCCATAGTCAAACACATGGCCGTCGGATACCTACCCAAGGCATCGGCAACCACGTTGGCCTTTCCTGGGTGATACTGAAGTGATATGTCGAAGTCTTTCATCAACTCTAGCCATCTGCGCTTCCTCATGTTCAGCTCCTTCTGAGTGAACACATACTTTAAGCTCTTGTGATCTGTAAAAATCTCTACCCGCTCTCTATACAGATAGTGCTTCCACAATTTCAGAACAAAAATCACTGCTGCCAGCTTCAGGTCGTGGGTAGGGTAGTTCTTCTCATGGGGACATAATTGTCTGGAAGCATAGGCAATCACCTTCCCATGCTGCTGTAAGACACAACCCAGCCCCTTTCCTGAAGCGTCATTATAGATAGTGAATCCCCCTGATCCTGAAGGCAATGTCAGAATCGGAGATGTCGTAAGCCGCTTCTTCAACTCATCAAAAGCTGCCTGACACTCCTCTGACCAAACATACTCAGCATCCTTCCGGGTCAACCGAGTCAACGGCTCTGCAACCCGGGAGAAATCCTGCACAAATCTCCTATAATATCCTGCCAGCCCAAAGAAACTGCGGATCTCTGCAACTGAAGTCGGGGCTGTCCATGCCTCAACTGTTACGATCTTCTTGGGGTCAACTGAGATCCCATCTCCAGTCACCACTTGCCCAAAAAAGTCAACCCAGTCCAAGAAGAACTCACACTTGGAGAGCTTCTCATAAAGCTGCTCCTTCCTGAGAGTCTCTAGCACTATCCTCAAATGCTCCTCGTGCTCCTCCTTAGTCTTAGAATACACCAAGATGTCATCAATGAACACCACCATAAACTGATCCAGGTACTGGTGGAACACTATGTTCATTAGGTTCATAAATACTGCTGGTGCATTGGTTAGCCCAAACGGCATAACCAAAAACTCAAACTGCCCGTACCGCATCCTGAAAGCGGTCTTAGGAATATCCTCTTCCTTTACCTTCACCTGGTGATATCCTGACCTTAGATCAATCTTGGAAAATACCCGAGCTCCGCTTAACTGGTCAAAAAGATCATCGATCCACGTCAGTGGGTATCTGTTCTTGATCGTGAGGTTGTTGAGTGCCCTGTAGTCAATACACATCCGTACTGACCCATCCTTCTTCGGCACAAACAATACTGGTACACCCCATGGCGACGAACTCGAACGGATGAAGCCCTTGTCCTGTAACTCATCCACCTGCTTTTTCAGCTCCACCAACTCACTGTTGTTCACCCGATAGACGTGCTGAGAGATGGGTTCCGCTCCTAGAACTAAGTCTATCGAGAACTCAATGTCTCTGTCTGGTGGCAATCTAGGCAACTCCTCTGGAAAAACATCCATATACTCTGCTATCAAGGGGTGTGGAATCGTCTGCTCCTCAACCGAGATTCCGCAGAAAACCCTGCTGCTCTGCTCCGCCTGATGTCTGGAGTACTCAAACTCTGGCTCCTCCGGCACTCTGAAGAGAACTCTACCCCCTCTGCAATCAATGCTGGCGTGGTGCCTGCTCAACCAATCCATACCGAGTACTATATCGTAGTTCGACAATGGCATTACGAGCAGGCTCACCTCCAACTCACGGCCTTCCAGAACAACACTCCGACCCTTACAAACATCACTCACGAGGATAATGTCACCCCCGGTCGTGATCTTATAAGTCCTAGGCAACGATTCAGCTATGATACCGTGTCTAATCATAAATGATACTGATATGAAGCTATGCGAAGCACCGAAATCGAATAATGCAAAAGCTGGACTGGAGGCGAAAAGAAACGAACCTGCGATTAGCTCTCCTATCACCTCTGCATCTCCGGCCACCATGGCAAAAGCTCACCCCTGCTGGCCTCTCTTGGCCTGCTGCTGGTGCTGGACGAACCTCTGCTATTGTGTCGGCAGGGCTGGTCCCCTCTACTGGCCTGCTGGAGCTCTGACTGTTGCTCCCTGAGCTGCTCGTCCCATGCGACACTCCCTCATCTGGTGGTTTGCTGAACCACACACTAGGCACTGGCCCAACCTCTTTCGATACTCATTAGTGACATGCCCGGACTTCTTACAGTAAGCACAAGTGACAACCTATCTCTGGCCCTGCTGGTGCT
Organism: Iris pallida; assembly: GCA_029216955.1. NCBI lineage: Eukaryota > Viridiplantae > Streptophyta > Magnoliopsida > Asparagales > Iridaceae > Iris > Iris pallida. Next base: position 13,399,522 of record JANAVB010004800.1, read on the forward strand.
GTCTGGCCCTGCTGGTGCTGTCTCTGCTGGAACGACTGCGGCTGGAACTGCCTCGGCTGCTGGTGCTGAAAGTGAGGCCTTTTGGCCTGGCCTCTGCTGCTGCTGCCTCCAACTGGGTCTCGCCCCCTCTTGAGCCTAAGCTCAAGATCATCCTCAGCCAATAAGGCTCCCGTCAAAATCTCCTCAAAAGTGGCATCCCTGTTGCCCTTGGTCAAAGACTTGACTTCCTTGACAAGACCTTTCCGGAACCTCTGGGCCTTCGCCGTCTCGCTCAAGCCCTCTACGAACCTGCCGAGGCGGCCGAACTCCCCTGCGTACTCCTCTACTGACAGGCTCCCCTGAACTAAGCTCTCGAACTGCGACTCCAAGGCTCGGAGCGCTGAATCTGGAAAGAACTTCTTCTTGAAGAAGCCCTTGAACTCCTCCCAGGTCTGCCCAGCTACCCCCACCCTGGGGTCTGACTGATACCAGGTGCGAGCAAGATCTCGCATCCGGCTAGCTGTTGCCTCTATCTGGAGATCTGTCGGTATCCGGGTCAGGCGGAAGATCTCCTCTATATGCTCGATCCACTCATCAGCATATAGAATCCCCTCCGTCCCCAAGAAGTCTCTGGGGCTCATCTTCTGGAACTGCTCTATCCCCGGTGTCCTCGGCTACTGAACCACTGGTCGAGCTGCGACTGTCGTAAGGGCCAACTCCATGCCCCTGTCCTGTCGGGCCTGCTGTCGGTCCATAAACTGCTGGAAGTAAGCGAACATCTGTGCCGCATCCACGTATACTGTAGATAGTGGCTGCTGGAACTGCATCTCTGGGATGACTGGGTCCTGCCTCCTAGCTGGTGGAGGCATACCCCTACTGCTGCTGCTGAAGCCCTAATACGAGCAGAGGTGGCAGGAGCTGCAGTCTCCTGTCCCTGCTGAACTGGCTGAGAGGTAGCAGTCCCCTCTACAGCATCCCCATGAATGGTATGCTGCGACCGCGTCTCCACCATCCTGAAGACAGACCAACAAGAGTATCAATTTCTGAGAAAGAAGCGATATAACAAAGGCGGACAGTTAAAATTCAAAAGAATCAGTTGACAATAAGGATTTAGATGGCAATAAAAGAGTTTTTTCTAATGTGATTGAGTACCTGGAAAACTAATATCCTATATCCTACTGCAAGCTGTAGTGATACTCTGGTTCGAATACCACTACACTTCTAGTCTAAACCTGTATGGGCCACCACTAAAAACGTGTCACGACCCGCACCCTAGAGTAAGAGCACGAGAAGTGGGTACGTCCAGCCTACGCCGCAGTATCGGCGGTAGAACGCTATCCTAGGTCACAACATCTAACAATATAATTCTAAGCAGTTTATACTCCCCGAATGGGGGTGACATAGCAGAATGTAAACTCAATCACAACTAAGAAAGAAGAAGCACGATATGATATAGAACTCAAGGAAATACAGATGATCAGAAGAGTCTAAGATAACATCTCAACAAATATCCAGAAATACAAGTCTCAACTACTGAATATGAAAGAATATATACAACCCAGATCTCAAGACAGAAATAAAGTCTAACTAAACTAGTCTCAAGACAACATAAGTAAGATAAAGCCTAACTAAACTAGTCTAGGCAGCAGGGATAAAGTCATCAGCTAGAGCTGGGTCCTCCTGAGAGTCCAGCTCACAAGTGTCGTCTAGGGCTGCCCCGTAGAAGGTATCCACACAGGCCTCCTCCTCGTCCTCTGTAATATTTTCAACAGGTCCAGTCAGGACAGGAGCGAGCACAATACATCTCAACAGATCATATCAGGTTAGAAAATATAATCATACAGTAAAGTAAGATACATGAACTGAAAGAAATACAGTATGTAAACAGAGAGAGAGAGAACTGTAATAGAAATATCTACTATAAGTAGAGAACTAACAGTGGCTAGTGAGTCAGAGTACAATATTGGCATAGGATGATTCTGATGCTACACTATGGAATAATTCTGATGCTACACTACTTGGATATTATTCACATGTCTACTTCTACTCCCCCGTACCCCCAATCAATACACAAGGATCCAGCCAGGTTATGTTATGATTCATGTAACGGCCCCCGAAGGGAGGTACATGATAGTCCCATAAATAGGGATTCTAGGAAGCCCAATAAATGGGGGGATTCAAGGAAGACTCTGTGATCATGAGAGTACATGTCACAAGTGATTCAATGAACCATGAAGCATAGTGATACACCATGTAAGTAAAACGCACAGAACATGTAGTATCCGATGCTCTCTGAAGGGATAACATCTCAAGAAGGGATCCATATAGTACTAATCTGTGTGACCAACGTGACAGTATCAAGTAAAGTAATTTAAAGCAGGAAAATAATTCTAAGCAGGATATGAAATGATCAGAGAATGTACTCGCCTGGTATCTGAGTGTCCGGATAAAATGTACTGTCCGAGGAGAGGTGTCTGGCTCCTAATCAGAACAGCACAAGTCACAACAAGTCTAAAATGATAACAAGATGCAATTTAATGCATTCTACATGAATCTAGGTCAATCTAGGCCAAAGTCAACTCTTGGTCAACTCTGGTCAACCCTAGAAGTCAAACTAGGTCAACTATGGTCAAACTAGGTCTAACAAGTCTAAATTAGGTCAATCTAGCCTATACTAGTCTATCAAGACTACCCAAGGCTATGCAAGTCTATACTAGTCTATTACAACATAAAGCCAACCCAACATCACACAACCTATATTACATGCATTTAGGCCTACACATGGAAACCACACTTGGCTATATGCCAAATACCTATAATACATTAGGCAATCAATATTACATATAGATATACATGTATCACATATAAATATATACATTATGTATATAGGCCTACTAAATAGGCATTCAACATACATAATACATATGTAGATGTATACATGGTACATACCTACATATATTCATTATACATGTTAACATATTACCTACATTATATATAACACATTATATATACATTATATATATATATATATATATACATTACATATATAGATATACACATATAATATATACATTCATGTGTATATAGAGAGAGGGAAGGCAATGTGTGTATGTGTATACAAGTGAGTGTTAGAGTGTACATGAAAACAGTGAATGTAAAATAGTGTGTGTGGGTGACTGTGTGTCAATGTGTGAAGATTAGCATGAGGGATTGCACAGGAAAAACTATGAAGGGTACACTGTCACAGGAAACAGTGAGTACATAGAAATAATCAGTGAGTAGAAAAGACAGGAATTCAGAAAAGTGTGTGCTGACAAGTTCATTCAGGCAATATCCCTGAACTATGATAGGAAGATAGGACTTAATCTCAGATTTTCGAGTTCAGCCTATATGACAGTTATAAACACCAATTTCGAGATCAAAACACAACCAATTCAACCCAAAATTGACCGATAGCTAGATTACAAGTAGGAGAACTATATTAGGATATAAAACCAATAATTACATCAGTATAATAGGTTAATTAAACTGCCAAAGTTCAATTTAGAAAAACTGAAAATACAGAAAATAACATGGTATCCGGATTTCGGGTAAATGCAACATATAATTCGAAAACAGGTTAATCATGCTAATCATTGGTTGGTAAACATAATGTAGGGTGTGCACGTGTCATTTAGTGTCAAAGTGTCACACCACGAGGACACAGACGTGTCCAAATCGAATAAAACTCGAATCAGTACACACAGACACACACTACACAACACAGCGTCGTGCACGTTTTCTAGTGAGTCTAGGACACGACACGACACAAATCAAACCTCGTGCTCGTGTCTGTGGGTTCGCCTAGTGTCCAACTAGGTTCGTGTCACCCTGCACCGCCGTGTTGAGTCGTATAGACGTGTCCAAACACGCGTATCAGAACCCGATATTACGACTGAACAGTCAGTACAAAACCCAGTGCGGGCTAAAAAATGTGTCCGACACGACACGAGAGTGTCTCCAACTTGAAGGACCTCGTATCAGTCATTGCTCCTTGGCCCACGCCAAGTGGCATGACCTGAGTCGTCGTGTCCAATGAGTACGACTCTACGAATAGCAGGACAGTGCGTGCGGCTGGAACGCACGTGTTCGTATCCAGATTCCGATACGACATGACACGACACGAATTCAAACTCAGACCACTGAAAAACATCAACCCACACCTAGATCTAAATTCCTATTCAAACACTTTTCAAAAATCAAATCGAAATGCCCTTTGGGGCATTTCATCAAACACCTTGCCTATAGGACTGATACGTGTCCATTTAGGACACGAAATGGACACAAAACCTTGGTTTAGCTATACCTACAGTTAGGGTAGACCTAGGGCTTTCCAAATATGCAAAGAACTAGAATTTTAATGGTGTTTAGATGGTTTTACCTATTGGTGTCAAAACATAAGGAAAGCTTCAATAGGGGGGTTCTCCTTGCTAGCAAACAGCTCCAAATTGTTCACAAACTGAGATTTCCTAACACAAACAGCAAGTATACCTAAATTAGAACCTATTGCAATTTGTTTGAGGGAAAAAGGAAATAAAATGGAATTTCTATGAATTAATGAAGTTGGGAAAATACCTCTTCTTTAAACTTGTTCTTTTCTAAAAGAGGCTAGCCATAAATGGAGGAGAGTATTTATAGGGTGGGAATCCCTAGACTAGTGACCGGCCAACTGAGTTAGGGTTAGGGTTTGGCAATAGCTAATGGGCTTTGGGCTTTGTTACATGAGTTACGGGCTTAAGTCCTTAAGTCACAAGTCATGGTTCTAAATCTCTATTCCACCTATTACAACTTGATTCTAAAAGACTTAAATTAGTTTAACTTAAATTAGACTAAGACCCTATCATGCTAAACAAGTCACCATAGCTAAGTTTAGGTTCTAGGCTAGTCTACAAGGTCCAAACTAGTCTCAAATCAACATACCACTTATCAATTTAATTAAATAATATTAAAATCACATAAATTCCAATAAATTCTAATAATTCACAATAATTCACAATAATTCCAAATATATCCCAAATTTCAAAATGACCAAAATACCTCCATACTAGAAATGTGGTAGTGACATGAACAAACAAGAAAAACAAGTAAAAGGCAACTATCTATGTGTTTTGAAATATCTTGTTCGACATGATAACGGCTAAGGGGTAAATTCGGCACCCCGCACGTGAATTGTGCGACTGCTATTAGTCAAGAATAGACATTTTGGGAATATTTTTTGGTAGTCCACATGTCTACTATGCTATTTCCCCGTCCAGCTAGTACTCATGGAATTAAGTCGCAAGCATGGTAATCATGTAAATGACAGTCAAGAAGTATAAACAAATCCATGATATTAATCCATGTGACAACGTGTCATCAAGCAAGAGAGCATATGTATAAACATGAAATGGAAACCACTATGAATCGAAAGCAATCATAAAGTGCACTTGCCTGTGGTCATTTGCTGGTGAAACTGATAATACTGTTGTGTCCAGAATAGTTTGCTTAGCCTAGGGTCGATGTGAAGGATTTTGGGTTTGGCAAGAAAATAGGAATACGATTAGTCACAGTTTGATATTCGAAGGGAATTTGTTCAATAAAAGAAGAATCCTTAAGAAGAAAACATATTTAGAGGAATGCTTATAATCTATCTTTTTTTAGAAAATACATTTTTGATATTGGAAAAAATTTACTAACAAAAATATATATTTCTTTTAAGACAACTACTCGAAAATCAATTGAAAACTCTTTTTAGAACTAAAACATAAAGCTTGTTAAATACAAATTTTAAACCAAAAGTTATAGATAAATATCCTATAATAATATATTAGCTTCAAAGTTCAGTTGCACATATTATACCTGAAAAATAGCTAGAAATGTCATAACAATATTTACGTTAAAAACACATTTAAGTTACCATAAATACAATGATACGTTTTAGAATTATTAATATATACATAAATACTATTAAAACCAATAGTAATTATAATCGTTATTAATAGATACATAATAACCATAATACCAATATTAACTAATGGATAATAAAACTATTATGTCTACAACCGTAAAATCAAACTTGTTTTATTTATATATATCAGCCCAGAGTTATCAAGGCTTGGCCCATGGCCCTAACCCAAAATAAAATAAACATAAAACAAAATAAGAGGTAGTCTTCTGTTGTCTCTGAAGAACCAAACACAGCCTCAAACTAATGATTAATCAGAACTACTTTTAAATTATAATAAAGCCCAAATTATTTAAACTCAATAATTTTTTACACCCTTATATACATAGACTAGCCCAAAGTCAATTACTCCCAATATATATAAGCCCAAAAAGTAAGAATCCATTTTTAGAGGCCTAAATACTTCTCACAATATTACTAATAGCAGCTATAGAGAATAGTACATTACCAATATAATTCCAAAACGGAGAGAGAGAATGTTTGGGAAAATAATTTGGGGAAAGAGAGGGGAAAGCCGGAGAGGTGTCTTACTTGTTCGGCGCTCGGCATTGTGGCGGAGGTGGTCATGGTCGTTGGCAAGCGTGTTTGTCAGCGTACGAATATCGAGAAGCTCGACCGCCATCAGCGTCGGTGATGGCGCCTGGCGCGGCCGCTGGGATCGACGCCGGTCGACGGAGGTGCTCGCCAGCCTCCAGAGGAGATGGCCATCGGTGGATCCGAGGAGGGTCATCGGAAAGCGGTGGTCCTTGCATGGCATGCGGCATGGAGGGGCCCTCGCAGGACTCGGGTCGAAGCGATGGTCGGGGTTGCCATACGGAGTGCGGGTGACTCGTCGAAGAGAGTCGGGTTGGCGCTGAGATGACGGGGAGCCTCGCCGAGGTCCGGGCAAGGCGTTGCGCGGGGTGGGCGTACGACGCTCGCTCGCTTGTTGGTGCTACGGAACCAGATACGTGGCAGCAGCTTGCCGTGGCGGCGACGAGGTACGGTTTCTTCTATTACTTGGGTGGTGGTGTTTAATGGTGATGACATGGTGGAGTGGTCGAACAGGTTTGGGGACGGGGTACGATGAAATGGTGGCGTGGTGGTTGCAGCTACGAGCGGGAATGAATGGGGTGCAGCTGCTGTGGTTGAGTGGCCGGAAGTGGCAGCGGCCGGGGAGGTCGTGGCACTGCCGGAGGTGGGGTATTTCAGCGGAGACTCCGAAAGGTTGATGATTTTGCCTTTCGTGTCGGGTGTGTCCGACACGAACTGGGTTTGAATGTGTAATGGAGAGTAAGGTGGAATGGACACGGACACACGGATCCGGACACGGTATCTTCTGTAGTGGTGATCATTTATGGCGATGGTTTGGTTTATTCATATGAGAAGATTAGGAGAATTAGGCCTCCATAAATAGGTTTGAGACTACCAGATAAGGATTAGATCAAAATCGTTAGCAGATAACTTCTCCCGTTAGTAATTATCTAGAACAAGTCCAATCTAGCCACGCATATTGTAATATTATAATACTGTTGATAACATGGGCCATATTAGTCGTGGTTGCCAAATTGTAATACTGGATTATTATCCAAATATGGGCATGAGCCATATTAGTCGTGGTTTCCTGTGACATATTTGCTACAAATACTATTCTATTCACATCACACGAATTAAATTCTAACTCAATAAATGAATTACAATATTACTTAAATATCTGCTTGATATTATCGAATAAATATTCCAACCTTAATAGTTTAAAATATAATCTATCTATATTATCAAATACTAATTAAGATATATTCTTATAAATTCAATCTTAAATGTTATTACTGGTAATAGATCGTATGTTTTCGTAAATCCAAGACCAATCTTTTAGAAACAAACCAAATAATGGCTCCCATAAATACTAGATTTTTATCAACATTAATCTTATAATGATTTGAAAATGTATATAGTATTATCAAAGTTAATTTATTTGATATTTAGCAAAATCGAAAAGTCTTTCTTATTGATCATGATAGATATGCCTTCCAAGTTACCTTCGAAGTCAATGGTTGAAGGTCCAAAAATAATGATAACACCTTTATGGTGCAAATAAAATTCAATACTAAAAATACTTTCAAACTATTTATCTAAAATTTTGAAATGACAAGAAAGTAACAAATAACGCTTATAAGCTTCAAAATGATTTATTTCAAGATACTAAAAATAGGATAAACAAATAAATAAAGTTTTTGAAACAATTTGGGAAGAGGAGTTACACGATCTTAAACATTTCTTTTATGATGGAAATGTTCGTAATGTTTATTTAAGCATCCAGAGACGTTTGCGGGAGTTGACATTCACAGCCTTTACTTTTTGACGATCTGAGTCACTGGACATTGTCAATTCTTTCCACCACTCCAAGTAAGATACCTTGCCATTATTACTGTACTTTATGCTTATTTAATTTTGTTACTTATTTCAGTATTTATATCATGTCTAGTTCTATCATACTGTGCGTCCAAGTCATACTTGGGTGCGTGCGATTGTTTTAGTCGTTTTTACTATTTTCGAGATTTATTTTGTATTGACTTAGAATAGTTGACCACCCTACTGATGTAAGATATTGGTATATCTCTATATCCATGACACTTGAGTATCACGACTTATGAGTCTCATGTAGGACTCGGACTTGCGTATTCGGTTGGCCTCCGATACGTCTGAAACGTGCGACGGATAAAAATAACTGCTAATAGAAGTATGCATGATTAGTGGACTTAGCAATTATTAGAGGAACATATGTGTTGTGGAGATGACACAGATAGGCATAGGGGGTGGGGAGGACAGTTACTTAGTGCATGGGCCACGTTACATTTTTTTTTTGTAACTCGAAAGCTCCATTGGAGACACGGGTGAAATGACCCTCTCAGGTTTGCCACTATCGTTCTGCGGAACGTTATACGCTGAGGCCCCTGATTTCCAAGCAAAAATTATGCCAGATCCCATTTATAGCTAGAGTGCCCATGCGTCGAAGGTTTGTTCTTAACTGCATAGTCACAGTAGAATGGTTAGACATCTTTTGCATACAGCTTTATTTTATTTTACAGTTATATAGCATGCTATTTCTTGTATCTTGTTGCATCCTACTTAGGACCTAGTGCTCTTTTCATGTATAGATGAGCAGGATTATCTACAGGAGTATGGATCAGCTTTGGACATGGGTTTTGTTGACGAGAAGATGTACCCTATTGATCAGTCTTGATCATGCCTTAATGTTAAAGACATTTACTTATTATTTTCCTTATCTTATGATGACACGTTCCCTACTATCACAGACTTACATTATAGCTGTTTGGTAGTGGATTTTTCTCCACCCGGCTATCTTCATATTTGACTATTTATTCTTCATTAATGGATTTCATTTATCATATTTATTGTGGATGAAATAGACTTGCCTGAGACTATTATTGTTATATTCACATTTACAGCTTATGTATGTATTTGGAATATCCATAATTTGGATTATGATTTCATATACATACAGCTAGCATGAAATGTTCCTAGTCCTAACATAAATGGGACTGGGGTACTACAGTTGAGGGGAACTGGATGTAGAATAATTCACTCATTGTCCACGTGGCGTGGCACAACTATTTCTGACAACGCTTTAATCATTATGCCGATGTAAGGCTCATGTTGAAGAGTCTCTTTTGTCATTTAGTGGCGTGGGCTTGGGCTACGCCTGAATCGAACCTATGCCAATTGCTAGGTGTAGTAGTCTTTGGGGTGAGCGGCTCTTCGATTTCTGAGCCGCTCTCGTCTATACTGTGATCGAGACGTGCTACAATCTACTCGAGGCGTCAATTGACAGCTGACCTTATTGTCACATCAGTATTAAATGTTTCTTGGTTCAGGGGGTGCCTAGGCATAACATCTTTGATAGCGTAGCAACCCGGAGCTCTTTGTAGGCGCATGGTCCTTTGATCGTAGACCTTGGTGGCGCATGTAATAAGTTATGTAGGGTTTGTAGGGCGCATGGTTTCTATATTTTTTATGCTTCTACAAGACCCCCTTCAAAGTTTTCTAACTTAGTCAAGTTTAAAATACTTTGAATAAGAAGCATGGCGTATGGATGCTTTCAGCGTATAACTGTTTGGCGTAGCTACTGTTTTTGATGGCCTATCAAATCAATTTTGGGATTATAACACTTTGATTTGGCTTGATCCTGAGTTGGCAGCTATTCGCTTTGACTTCTATCAGTTTATGTGTGGTTGCAGCCTATAAATAGGCATTATTTTGGAGAGATATATCTTTACTTGCTCTCTATTTTTTCGAGAAAGGAATCAGCTCTTGTCTTCTTCTCTGACTTCTGTATCGCCATGGCTCCCAAGTCAACCGTCGCTGCCATAGGGAAGGCCAAGGCCCAACCTGTTGTGGCTACAACGGAGCCGCTCGTTATCGATTTTACCCACCCAATGTTCAAAAGGAAGTTAAAGGTGAGGGGCCACCGACGACTTTTGAACACATCGACACTTTGTATACTAACGGTTAAGTGGATGGCGTATCCATCAAGTTATCACATACCGCCCTTCACCGATGCAGCACATTGACCTAGCTGTAAAGTTAGTTCTGGTGAGATGCGCCAAAGCTCTCCCTCCTACTGGCACATGTGGATTTTATCCGAGGGGCTATATTCAATTAACGTGCTGACATCATAACTAGCCGACGCGCATGACTTAGCTATGAGGCTCTGTTAAGATGATGTGCTAACTCCATAACTAGCCGACGTGCATGAGTTAGCCATGAGGCTATGTCAAGATGATACGTTCACGCCATAACTAGCCGACGCAAATGATTTAGCCATGAGGCTCCGTCAATATGATGCGCTGACGCCAAAAATTGCTGACGCGCATGACTTAGACGCGAGGCTCTGTCAAGATGATACACTGATGCCATAGTTAGCTGACACGTATGACTTAGTCGTAGGGCTCTGTCAAGATGATGCGTTGTCGCTATAATTTAGCACATACACATGACTTGGCCTTCGAACATTGTCTAAATAACGCGTTGATGTATCATTATGTGCACATGATGCCGACACGCCTGAACCCTACACCAAAAGTCTCATCTCTTTTGGGTATGGGACTTTTGGCTGCATTAGTGATGTTTATGCGCCATCTTGAGGGTTTTTGTGTAGTGTTGGTTTTTGCTGATCTTTTTATTTTCTTTGTGTAGTATCGCTGACGTCTCCTGTCAACCTCACTTTTCCAAGATAAGGGTAAAATGGTAATTTTCCATTTTTAAATATTTTGGGATTTTTTATTTCATGAATGTTAATATTTAATGATTATAGGAGTCGGGTTCGAATTTCATCTCATTTCGACTTGTTTCGGGATTTCGGAGAATTTCGACTTAAGTTATGCTTAACACATTAATTAGCCATGGCCCACCAATCTCATCATTTAGGTCTAGGAGTTTGGTCTAATCCCACATGAGTGGTTAGACCTAATTATGATATTTATTTGGTCATTTCTAACCCCCAAACCCTGATAGCATCTAAACCTCCATAAAGAAAAGAAGAGGGGCAAACTTGTAATTATACAAGGGGACAAATATCCCCCTTATATGGCAGCCACCCCCTTTCCCTTTTCACCCATTCATACTTCAATATTTTCTCCATCTTCTTCTCCAAGTATTCTTCCAAGGAAAGAAGAGCAAATCTCTTGGAATCATCTCCAAATCAAGGTTCCCTTCCCAATATTCTTCCATCAATCTCTCCCTCTATCTAAAGTGGTGCTTCTATAAACTTTTGGGAGCAAGAGAAGAAGAGGTGTGTCCTAAACAATTCACTTTTTGTCGGAGCCATGTCTGAGGATTTTGTATTGGGATCCATCTCCCAATAGGTACAAACTATCCTCTATTTTTATTTCTTCATCATGTAGAATAGTTTTGACCAAGTAGGATTGATCCCTATGGTTGTGTCCCTATTTGTGTCAAGTTTGAGTCCATTTGGTGTGTCCTAGAAAGAGTTATTATTTGTGCTTGTGTCCTAGTGTTTTCCCCCAAGTTGGACACCCCAAGATAATTAGATTTGCATCTAAGTGGTTTAGACACTTTAAATTTCAGATTTTTGTATATATATGTGTGTGTGTGTGCGGGCTTTTATATATATATATATATAGATGGGGGAAATGGAATGTGGAGAGTTTGTATTAGTATGTGTGTGTATATATATAGAGAAGAGGGGGAAAGAGTTAGAATAAGTTTGTATTGGTGTGTGTTTATATATATATATAGATATGTGTGTGTCTATATATATATATGTGTGTGTGTCTATATATATAGAGTGAGATAGAGGAGAAGATTAGAGATTAGAAGAAGGGAGAATAGAGGGGAGAATAGAAGGAAAAAAGAGCAAATAGCAGCAGCAGTAGGAGGGAGGACTAGGGGCTGCTGCCCCCCTGTACACAGCAGCAGCATCAGCCATGTAGCAGCAACAGCAGCAGCCATATGGCAGCAGCAGTAGCATCCCCCAACAAGCCCCATTTGACCCCCCACAAACCCCTATATATATACCTATATATATATACATATATATACCTATATATACACCTATATACACCTTACCCTATATAAATACCCATATACCCCCCCCCCAAAATAGTCCTATGTGAGTGTGTGAGAATGAGTTTTGTGGGGTCTTGAGAGTGAGTGTGAGTGTTTGTGTGAGGGTGAGTGAAAGGGTAAACGGGTAAATTTAAGATACGAGATGCGGGTTGTCGGTTTAACTTGAAACTTAGGTGTCTTGATAGGTACACCATACAAATGTCATATTTGAACCAATTTCGACTCGGTTGACCCAGACTTGACTTTTTACCTAAAAGTTAACAATAAATCAACCCTTTGTCTAAAATGGTCCAAATCCAAACTAGAGTTGACCAGTTGACCAAAAGTCAACTGTTAGTCAACATTTTACCAGTTTGACCTAGGGTTGACCTAGAATTGACCAGAGTTGACTAGGGTTGACCAGTTGACTAAAAGTCAACTGTAAGTCAACTCTTGACCCCGTTTGACTTGCTTTGACTTGTTTTGACTTGTTATGACTAGCATGACCTAGAGTTGACTTAGTTTGACTTAGATTGACTTGACATGACTTAGTTTGACTTAGATTGACTTGACAGGACTTAGTATGACTCAGTGTGACCCAGTTTGACCTAGATTTCATATCATGCATTAGAAATCATTCATAACTTTGTTAAACCTAAATTAACATGCAATATCTCATCTTTAGGTCTCTAATTACCACTCTGAGCATTGATATACCCTACAGCTCAGGACAACAGGCGAGTACATTCTCTGATAGTAGTTACTTGTCTTGATATCTTCTCTACCAGCTCAGTTATAGTATTTACTTGATTCTCGACACATTGGTGCACAGACTAGTATTGTCGAATTTCTGTCATGAGATGTCATTCCTGGATTTCTTGGGATACTGGTACTTGCTTGGTCTTGATTTCTTGTACTTGTATTGACGCTGATTCCTGAAGAGGACTTGCTCTCCTCTTAGGGAATCCCGCGTTATGACGTGCTATGTCCGGATCCGTATACTATTCGGAGAATAGAGAATTTTATAGATAGTGTGATCAATGCCCATCTTGAGTTACTACTTGTATCATAGCTATACCCTCACCTCACGATGGGTATAGCCTGACCTGTGCTACTACTTGCTCCATAGCTTGCCATCCCGGCCGGGCCGAGTCCATGTATTTGTAACCGGTCGGCTGGAAGCCTGATCTTGACCCTTACCGATCACATTATGCTATAATATTCGAGGCACATTTTATATTTATTACATCAGTCACATATTACAGTTCAGCTTACTTTCCCTGCATGATTCACCTTGACATGATTTTCAGTTTACATATCTTGTTATACTTACATCTTGATATATTCATCTTGTACTCTGTTATGACTGACTGTTAGAGCATTTGTCATTACTATGGAATTTGTTGCCACCGTTGTACTACTTCATTTTCTTGACAGGATACCGTTATGATATATCCAGATGACATAGATGCGGACTGTTCTACCCACTATGGGTATGGTCAGGACATAGACTGCGACCAGCTGACACCCTCGGAGCCAGTGGACGACAGTACACCTCTCTAGATCTATTAGCTAGGTTTGTCTGGACTGCGATCCAGCTTATGTTAGACTTTTGATACATATGTTATTCGGGATCTTATGTTATGTCTTCGACTCATTTCTGGTTGTGACCTTGCTTTATTTTCGTATTCTATATTCACCATATCTATCTGATATTCGTGCCTATCTTTCCTAGTTATCTTGTGATTGAGTTAAGATTATATACCTCCGTGCGGAGATGACATGTCTTATTATATTGTGTCTAGATGCTATACTTTCTAGGAGACCTATACAGCGTTCTACCGCCGATTTTGCGACGTAGGCTGGACGTAACCGCTTCTCGTGCCCCTAATCAAGGTGCGGATCGTGACACATTTTTGTGGTGGCCCATGCAGGTCTCCGAGTTAGAGTCGCAACTAGTACGATTTTTCGTAGTGGTGCTCGACTTAGAGTGCTGCTACGAGCCTGCTATTAGAAATTTGGTCCTAGTTATTACTACTAGAATTTCTCAATCACACCTAGGAAAATTTTCGATCTTTCGATTATTATGATGACTCTCCTTGTATTAAAATTTACTGTCCTTCTTTGATAATATCTTCTCATGTGCCATATTGATCTCTTTGTTTCAATTTGTCTCCAGGATGACGAAGACGCACCCGCAGGCCACTGGATCGAGTAGCTTGCACGAGAGATCTGACCAGGCTGAGGAGGAAGTTCAGGAGACTGTCCCCATTGTTTCCACTATCCCGGAGGCCGTGGCAGTTGTGCAGGGAGGTCTACCACCTCCACCCCATAGGGTTTCGGTCGTCGTTCCAGAGATGCTACCGCCACCACCTCCGATACCGACGGATACACACCATATGTTCCTTCTCCTTCAGCAGATGATGGAGACTCAGCGAGCCCAGGCAGAGGCATCACAGTGCCAGACGGAGACATCACACCGCCAGACTGAGATGTTGAGGCAGAGCATGGAGAACTCACATCAGCTTATACTGGCAGCCGTGGAGAGAGTGGCACCGGGTACGGTGCAGGACCCTACCAGCCAACAGCCGTACCAACAGCAGTTTAGGCCAGGGACAGTATTAGATTTTAGGAAGATGATCTCCAGAAACTTCATGGGCACGGAGGGCATCCTTTATGCAGACGATTGGCTAGAGGACGTGCAGCAGAGTATAGAGCTGGCAGAGCTTTCGAGAGGACTTTAGGTTTTAGCCGCAGCCAGCCGATTCTTCGACTTCATGCTGACATGGTACCGTACGGATCCTCATGCGTCGGTAAGAGGGCTATCGTGAGAGAACTTTCGGAGGCTCTTCAAGGAGAAGTTCTTTCCGAACGTGGCTTTCACAGCGTTGGAGGGCCAGTTTGTGGGTCTAGTGCAGGAGAACTCGTCGGTGGACGAGTATGCAGCAGAGTTCTTCTGCCTTAGCAGGTTCGCTCCCGATCTGATCCAGGATGAGGGGCAGAAGGCTCGTAAGTTTCATAGAAGAATTATTCATGCAGTGCGCACCCGCATCTCGGGTCGTCGAGACGCGACGTTCGATCAGATATTGATGGACGCACAGATTGCAGAGGAGGACTTCGGCCTCAAGGCGAAGAGGAGCGGTGATACCATAGGGGCGAGTTCCAGTGTGGGATCAGCCATGCACCCCCACATTTAGCATCAGCAGAGGCCATTTTAGCAGCAGCATTAGGCACCAGCACGTGCCCAACAGCAGCAGGGTCAGGGCCAGAGGCAGACCCAGCAGTGTACTTTCTGCGGAAAGAAGGGGCATAGCAGAGACGTATACAGGAGAAGGTTAGGTGCTTGCCTATTCTGTGGAGGGATCGACCACCAGCTGAAGGGCTGCCATGTTCGAGCAGCCAAGGAAGGCCAGGACAGGGTACTGACGGGACCGGCAGTTCGCCGAAGGGTCAGCCACTCCAGATACAGCAACAAAAGTTCGTCCAGCATCAGAGGGTACCCCAGGGCAGAGCCTTTGCACTAGCAGTGGAGGAGTTTGAGCCTGAGTCAGATGTTGTGGCAGGTCATGTTCTCATCGATTCCTTTCTTGCTTTCGCCTTGTTTGATTCTGGTGCCACGCACAGTTTTGTGTCTATTTCTTTTGCTCTTAGACACAACATCATTGCTGAATTTTTGGGTAGGACTTGCAAGATTATGACCGGGGGAGGCATTATCCTGGTTAATAATATTTGCAAGAGGCAGAGAGTTACCCTGGGAGGCCGGGACTTGAGTGCGTGTCTGCTCGTAATGCCCCTTCCGAAGTACGATATGGTGCTCGGTATGGATTGGTTGAGCAGGCACCATGTTAGTATAGATTGTAGAGGAGGTAGAGTTCTTTTTAGGTCGTCGGGAGAGCCAGAGATCGAGTTTGCTCGAGGAGTAGCGGAGCCGGAGGCTGGATTCTGTGGAGCTTTGTTGGCGGGGCAAGACTTGCCACATCCGTTGATAGCTGAGTTCTCGGATGTCTTTCCCGAGGAGTTACCGGGGATGCCGCCAGACAGGGATGTTGAGTTCTATATAGACTTGGTGCCGGGAGCTGAGCCCATTTCACAGAACGTTTATAGGGTCAACAACAGCGAGTTGATAGAGCTGAAGAAGCAAGTCGACGAGCTGTAGAACAAGGGGTTTATCAGATCCAGTTCTTCGTCGTGGGGAGCACCAGTCCTGTTTGTGCCGAAGAAGGACGGTACGGCCCGCATGTGTATTGATTACCGGGCGCTCAACAACCTCCCTATCAAGAATAGATACCCTTTGTCGAGGATCGACGATTTGTTCGATCAGCTGAGTGGGGCGAAGGTATTTTCGAAGATAGACTTGAGGTCCGGGTATCACCAGCTGAAGGTGAAGTAGGATGACATTCCGAAGACAGCATTTTGGACTCGGTACGGCCAGTACAAGTTTACAGTGATGCCATTTGGGTTGACCAATGCTCTAGCGGTATTCATAAACTTGATGAACAAGGTATTCCATCAGTACCTTGACAAGTTCGTGGTGGTCTCATAGATGATATCTTGATCTATTCGAAGACGCAGGAGGAGCACGAGGAGCATCTGAGAGTTGTGTTAGAGACTCTGAGGAGGGAGCAACTCTACGGGAAGCTTTCGAAGATTGAGTTCTTCTTGGACCAGGTCGAGTTCTTAGGTCATGTTGTGACCGAGCATGGGATCTCAGTGGACCAGAAGAAGATTTCAACAGTTGAGTCTTGGTCTACACCCAGTTCAGTTGCCGAGGTTCGGAGCTTTCTGGGTTTGGCTGGCTATTATCGGAAGTTCGTCCAGGACTTCTCGCGGATTACAGAGCTGATGACTAGACTCACCAGGAAGGACGTGGAGTTTGTCTGGACTGATGAGTGTCAGGCTGCATTCGATGAGCTGAAGAAGAGGTTGACCTCAGCTCCGATCTTGACTTTGCTATCTGGGTCAGGTGGTTTTTCGATCTACAGCGATGCTTCAGGAAAGGGCTTGGGTTGTGTTCTTTAGCAGCACGGGAAGGTGATTGCTTATGCATCTAGGCAGTTACGTCCTCATGAGAAGAACTATCCTACCCATGATCTGGAGTTGGCCGCGGTTATTTTTGCTTTGAAGTTATGGAAGCATTAACTGTACGGAGAGTGAGTTGAGATCTTCACAGATCACAAGAGCTTGAAGTACGTGTTCACTCAGAAGGAGCTGAACATGCGACAGAGGCGGTGGTTAGAGCTGATGAAGGACTTCGATATATCACTACAGTACCATCCGAGGAAGGCCAATGTAGTTGCAGATGTCTTGAGCAGGTATCCAGTAGCTATGTTCTTGACGACAGATCGTTATCTTTTGGCCGACCTGGATAGTTTAGGTATCGAGGTCATCGTTCCGGGTGTAGAGATCCAGATGTAGGGTTTACAGATTCAGTCTGAGCTGATGGATAGAGTCAGGTCAGCGCAGTATGATGATGTTGCCATAAGGAGCATCAGGGAGCATGTACGGACGGGTTGGCTCGACAATTTCTCTTTAGCCGAAGATGGGTCGTTGCGGCACGGTACTAGGCTGTGCGTTCCGCATGAAGAGCTTCGGGAGGAGGTTCTTCAGGAAGCACATCGCTCTCAGTATTCTATGCATCCTAGAGCCAACAAGATGTATAGGGACCTGAGAGAGCACGTATGGTGGTATGGCATGAAGCGCGAGGTAGCTCAGTTTATATCTCGTTGCCTTGTATGTCAGCAGGTGAAGGCCGAGAGACAGAGACCAGGTGGATTACTACAACCACTACCCATTCCTGAGTGGAAGTGGGAGCACATCACCATGGACTTTGTATCAGGACTTCCACGATCGCCAGGAGGGAAAGACGCGATTTGGGTCATCGTTGATAGATTGACCAAATCGGCCCACTTTTTGCCTTTCAAGGTGGGTTTTTCTACGGAGTGGCTGGCAGAACTGTACGTTCGTCAGATCGTGAGATTGCAGGGAGTTCCGGTGAGCATAGTCTCTGATCGGGATAGTCGTTTCACTTCTCACTTTTGGAGGAGTTTGCATACTAGCTTTGGCACCAAGCTCAAGTTTAGTACCACTTATCACCCCCAGACAGACGGGCAGTCAGAGAGAACCATTCAGACGCTGGAGGATATGCTTCGCACATGTGTGTTATATCTCGGGGGTTCTTGGGAGGACCATCTTCACCTGGTAGAGTTTGCTTACAACAACAGCTACCAGGCCAGTATAGAGATGTCGCCATTCGAGGCTCTATATGGACGGAGATGCCATACTCCTTTGTCTTAGGACGATGTCGGCGAAAGGGCGCTTCTTGGGCCAGAGATGGTTGTGGATGCGGCCGACAAGGTCAGGTTGATTAGAGGCAGACTTTGGGTGGCTCAGGATAGGCAGCGGCATTGGGCCGATAGTCACCGGAGACCGTTAGAGTTCGAGGTTAGTTTCAGTTTTCGGTCGTGTTTGTTTAGTTATGTACTGAGTTTTGTCTTATATCTAGGCTGGTGACATAGTATTTCTGAGGATATCGCCGACACGTAGCACGATTCACTTTGGCAGAGGTGGAAAGCTTAGTCCGTGCTACATTGGACCTTTCACCATCATAGAGAGGATCGGTGCAGTAGCCTACCGACTGGACTTGCGGCCTACACTCGAGGGAGTGCACAACGTGTTCTATGTATCTCAGCTGAGGCGGTACGTGTCATGCCCCGATCCTACTAGGGTCGTCCTTCTTGCCTGGATCCCTGCGGGATCGATCGTCCTCGCTAAGGCGTGATACCGTGTAAGCCTAAGTTGTGCTTGCATAAGGCCATGTACCTGCACAAAACAACTAGTCAAGCAAAACACACGCACGCACCCACTAGTTAAGCAAAACTCACGCACGTACCCATTCATTGCAGAAAAATCAAATATTGGACACAGAGATTTGAAATGAAAATACTTCTTTTATTGATAAACTTTGATAGGAATACAAGTACAAAGCTTTGCAAACTCATAATTGACTTATATTGGCTACATGATTCTCTTTGAAACTCTCTTTAAAAATAGTCGCAATGCCCATACATGATATCCCTTTATTACATGCTAGAAATGAAAGACACCTTCAAAGGAAAAGAAAACTGAAAACTTGACTGGAAAGAAAATGAAGCTTCGAGGCAGTCCACAGCTCTACTGGGCTAGACGAGCTTTAGTGCCTCTTTGAAATCCTCCTGTCTTCTTTGCTTTCTGAAAAAGATGCCCACAACGTGGGTCAGCACACATCATGTACTGGCGAGCGGCTTTTCGTTAAAACTCACAAATATCTGCACTAATTCAACATGTGAAGCTATATATTTACTAGTGCTCTTTCTATTTGTCTAGGTTCTTTTTAACAATTCATAAGAAACAATGACAGTAGAATAATTCATAAGCAACTTACCCTTGTCGACAGTCATCGTTGCACAAAACAGGTTAGCACAATTTGTATTTGATATAAAGATATACTGTTTAACACCGCATCTCTTGTTAGGTTGCAATGTACTCTGATTTCATAAATGCAACTAACTATATGTTGGTCCACGGGTCGTTTCCCGTGATTAGCCACTGTGACACATGGGTTCAGCTCGTCGCTATTTGGACATTGATTCAACACTCGAGGTTTCTTGTACCTCGAAATGTCTAGACAATCTTCCCTAGGCCGAGCGATTCCAGGTGCCCCCAGACCCGTTCGAGGGATCTAGTTTTCTTGTATACAAGTTGTCCAGGACCTATGCATACTCTATAAGGCGACTGTTAGGCAACACATGTACTTACGCTTTGCTTTAGTTTATGACAGAGCTTGTAGCTCCTAGCTTTGGGACAATTCTCTTACTGTGGCAATGTATACAAGTTCGTCTGTACACATCTAAACATTTAAAGCATATTCATAGGCAACAGATGAAGTAGTAACATATGATTCAATTCATTATCTCTCTTTATCTTTTGTTATTGGTATCGTTGATCGTAGGAACAAGGCAGCAGCGTGGACTAGAGATTATTTTTATTAGGGCGTACAAATAAATGCAAGCCCGGTTAGAGCAACTCACCCTGATGAATCTTAGTTGAGAGAAGGAGGGACTTTACGTGCCGTTCACGAACAGTTCACGCGTCCTACATTGGCACCAACAATTGATTAGCATACTTCGGTCTCTTTCTCTCAAGATTTGGAATGAATGCGAAATGCGATGAAAGCGAACAATGAAAACCAATCATCGAAAACCAACACAAAAACGCATTCATCAAAACCAAGCAGCGAAAAACAACATCCAACAAAACTCTTGGATTCATTTTAATAGAAGCCAATCCATCAATTGAAATGGTTCATTGCATTTCATCCGTGGTCAATCGATACCGGCAAAGGTTTCTCCAAAGACTGAGTCAGCAAGCCGTAGGTATTACATAGTGGATCGCGAGGAGCGGGGTACTACATAATAACCCACTGAGAAAAAGTTTTGTCCTCAAAACTTAAGATATAACTCATCTCCACTTTCAGGGTCAAGTAAGGTGGAGAGATTATAGACGCGTGCTGTTGCTGTGTTGGCATTCCACAGCTGTTGATTGTGCAGATTATCTCGGAGCGGCGGTGGGCCTGGCAGCTGCCCACGCTCCTCTGTATTATCTCTGGTTCGATTTCTCTTTGGACAGAATCTGACGGCGTGGCCCTGCTGGCCACAACCGAAACAAGCTTTGCTCAAGTAATGACATGATTCCTTTGTGTGGCCCTTCATGCCGCAGTAGCTGCATTCAAAAGCTTTCGTGCGATAATTATCTATGGTGTGGCCCTGACGGCCGCAGTATCCGTACTCTACTGTGTTGCAGTTATCTCTCTCTGTTTTCTTCTCGCCATCATGGTATCTTTTTGTAGGTTGATTGCGACTGTACTGAACTTTTGCTGACGCCTTCCTCAGGCTAAATTTTTCTACCTGAAGTACTGCCTCAAAGGCCTGAGGATATGTCTCACATTCTCGGGTCAGTACGCTCAATTGGATGTCATCGTTCAGACCTTGAACAAACCGATTAATGCGGGCCTGCTCTGTTGGTAGCATAACAGCAGCAAAATTGGCCAGCTTAGCAAATTCAAATTCATAATCTTCCACGGACATGCTCCCTTGCTTCAAAGTGACGAAGTCATTCTCCATCTTTTGCCTGGTAGCAGAAGGGAGATACTGTTCCAGAAATGCTTTCTTGAACAAGGCCCATGAGATCTTTCCATTTCCAGCTGTTGCGAGCAGCGTCGGCTTCTTTGCCTTCCACCAATCCTTTGCCCGGAACCGTAGAAGCAGAACGGCACAAACTACCTTCTTGCTACTCGGAACTCCTACAAACGCGAACAGACTCTCCATTTTATCAATCCAGTCCATCACCTTATCGGGTGATGTCCTGCCTTCAAATTCTGGAGGTTTTGCGTCTAAGAAGTCCTTTGGCCTAAAGGAAGTGTGCCTTTGCGCCGGCTGGGGTTCGTCACCCTCTACGGGCTCGATCTCGGGCGTTCCCGTTGGTTTTGTCGCTGCGGGGGTATCTCGATTCGCCGCAAGCACCATCACAAGTTGGGTCAAGGAGTCCAACTGCTTCTGTTGGGCCTGAATTTGGGCCTATTGCAATTGGCCACATTCCTCATTGTCCTGCCTTTGTAGTTCCAACAATGTCATGATCCGTTCTATCGGATCTGTCAAGAAAGCTGGTTGATTAGGGGCCATTTCTCTACAAAAGAGTATAACTTCTGTCAGTCTCATAAAATATTATGGACTTATTGTATGGGGCATTAGTTTTTATAACTCAAAATCGGGACTCTTTTGAAAGCCATCAAAATACTTTATATGCTTTTTCGAAAATTATATTTACAAGAGGCTAAGGACATAAAGCCGTGCTCTGATACCACTTTGTCATGCCCCGATCCCGCTAGGGTCATCCGTCTTGCCTAGATCCCTGCGGGATCGATCGTCCTCGCTAAGGCGTGATACCGTGCAAGCCTAAGTTGCGCTTGCACAATGCCATGTACCTGCACAAAACAACTAGTCAAGCAAAACACACGCATGCACCCACTAGTTAAGCAAAACTCACGCACACACCCATTCATTACAGAAAAACCAAATATTGGACACAGAGATTTGAAATGAAAATACTTCTTTTATTGATAAACTTTGATAGGAATACAAGTACAAAGCTTTGCAAACTCATAATTGACTTATATTGGCTACATGATTCTCTTTGAAACTCTCTTTAAAAATAGTCGCAATGTCCATACATGATATCCCTTTATTACATGCTGGAAATGAAAGACACCTTCAAAGGAAAAGAAAACTGGAAACTTGACTGGAAAGAAAATAAAGCTTCGAGACAGTCCACAGCTCTACTGGGCTAGACGAGCTTTAGTGCCTCTTTGAAATCCTTCTGTCTCCTTTGCTTTCTGAAAAAGATGCCCACAACGTGGGTCAGCACACATCATGTACTGGCGAGCGACTCTTCGTCGAAACTCACAAATATCTGTACTAATTCAACATATGAAGCTACATATTTACTAGTACTCTTTCTACTTGTCTAGGTTCTTTTTAATAATTCATAAGAAATAATGACAGTAGAATAATTCATAAGCAACTTACCCTTGCCGACAGTCATCCCTGCACAAAACAGGTTAGCACAATTTGCATTTGATATAAAGATATACTGTTTAACATCGCATCTCTTGTTAGGTTGCAATGTACTCTGATTTCATAAATGCAACTAACTATATGTTGGTCCACGGGTCGTTTCCCGTGATTAGCCGCTGTGACACATGGGTTCAGCTCGTTGCTATTTGGATATTGATTCAACACTCGAGGTTTCTTGTACCTCGAAATGTCTAGACAATCTCCCCAGGCCGAGCGATTCCAGGTGCCCCCAGACCCGCTCGAGAGATCTAGTTTCCATGTATACAAGTTGACCAGGACCTATGTATACTCTATAAGGCGACTGTTAGGCAACACATGTACTTACGCTTTGCTTTGGTTTATGACAGAGCTTGTAGCTCCTAGCTTTGGGACAATTCTCTTACTGTGGCAATGTATACAAGTTCGTCGGTACACATCTAAACATTTGAAGCATATTCATAGGCAACAGATGAAGTAGTAACATATAATCTAGCATATGATTCAATTCATTATCTCTCTTTATCTTTTGTTATTGGTATCGTTGATCGTAGGAACAAGGTAGCAGAGTGGACTAGAGATCATTTTTATTAGGGCGTACAAATAAATGCAAGCCCGGTTAGAGCAACTCACCATGATGAATCTTAGTTGAGAGAAGGAGGGACATCACGCGCCGTTCACGAACAGTTCACGCGTTCTACATTGGCACCAACAGTTGATTAGCATACTTCGGTCTCTTTCTCTCAAGATTTAGAATGAATACGAAATGCGATGAAAGCGAACAATGAAAACCAATCATCGAAAACCAATACGAAAATGATCCATCAAAACCAAGCAGCGAAAAACAACATCCAACAAAACTCTTGGATTCATTTTAATAGAAGCCAATCCATCAATTGAAATGGTTCATTGCATTTCATCCGTGATCAATCGATACCGGCAAAGGTTTCTCCAAAGACTGAGTCAACAAGCCGTAGGTATTACATAGTGGACCGCGAGGAGCGGGGCACTACAGTACGTGGCAGATCCTAGCCATGTATTGGACCATTCAGCGATACAGGTGGGACCTACTCTCAGCTATCCAGAACAGCCAGTAGGGATTCTGGATCGCATAGAGAAGGTGCTCCGGAACCGGGTCATACCCTTGGTTCGTGTTGTATGGAGATATCACTCTCCAGGTGAGTCTACCTGGGAGAGGGAGGACGACATACGGGAGCACTTTCCTTATCTTTTCGAGCCCTGAGGTATAAGTCCATTTCTTTTTACTTTCTGCTTGTGATTCCTGTGTTGTTGTCTTCAATTTCGAGGACGAATTTTTTTTAAGGTGGATAGACTTGTCACCCTCACTTTTCCAAGATAGGGATAAAATGGTAATTTTCCATTTTTAAATATTTTAGGATTTTTTTTATTTCATAAATATTAATATTTAATAATTATAGGAGTCGGGTTCGAATTTTATCTCATTCCGACTTGTTTCGAGATTCCGGGGAATTTTGACTTAAGTTGTGCTTAACACATTAATTAGCCATGGCCCAACAATCTCATCATTTAGGTCTAGGAGTTTGGTTTAATCCCACATGAGTGGTTAGACCTAATTATGATATTTTTTTGGTCATTTCTAACCCCCAAACCCTAATAGCATCTAAACCTCCATAAAGAAAAGGAGAGGGACAAACTTGTAATTATACAAGGGAACAAATATCGCCCTTATATGGCAGCCACTCCCTCCCCCTTTTCACCCATTCACACTTTAATATTTTCTCCATCTTCTTCTCCAAGTGTTCTTCCAAGGAAAGAAGAGCAAATCTCTTGGAATCATCTCCAAATCAAGGTTCCCTTCCCAATATTCTTCCATCAATCTCTCCCTCTACCTCAAGTGGTGCTTCTACAAACTTTTGGGAGCAAGAGGAGAAGAGGTGTGTCCTAAACAATTCACTTTGTGTCGGAGCCGTGACGGAGGATTTTGTATTGGGATCCATCTCCCAATAGGTACAAACTATCCACTATTTTTATTTCTTCATCATGTAAAATAGTTTTGACCAAGTAGGATTGATCCCTATGGTTGTATCCCTATTTGTGTCAAGTTTGAGTCCATTTGGTGTATCCTAGAAAGAGTTATGATTTGTGCTTGTGTCCTAGTGTTTTTTTCCCAAGTTGGACATCCTAAGAATAATTAGATTTGCATATAAGTGGTTTAGACACTTTAAATTTTAGATTTTTGTTTATATATGTGTGTGCGTGAGTGGGCTTTTATATATATATAGAGAGATGGGGGAAATGGGATGTGGAGAGTTTGTATTAGTATGTGTGTGTATATATATAGAGAAGAGGGGGAAAGAGTTAGAATGAGTTTGTATTGGTATGTGTTTATATATATATATATGTGTGTGTCTATATATATATATATATGTGTGTGTGTGTGTCTATATATATAGAGTGAGATAGAGGAGAAGATTAGAGATTAGAAGAAGGGAGAATAGAGGGGAGAATAGAAGGAGAAGAAGAGCAAATAGCAGCAGCAGTAGGGGGGGACTAGGGGCTGCTGCCCCCCCTGTATACAGCAGCAGTAGCAGCCATGTAGCAGCAGCAGCAGTAGCAGCCCCCCACAAGCCCCATTTGACCCCCTACAAACCCCTATATATATACCTATATATATACATATATATACCTATATATATACACCTATATACCCTATATAAATACCCATATAACCCCCCCAAAATAGTCCTATATGAGTGTGTGAGAGTGAGTTTTGTGGGGTCTTGAGAGTGAGTGTGAGTGTTTGTGTGAGGGTGAGTGAAAGGATAAACGGGTAAATTCAAGATACGGGATGCGGGTTATCGATTTAACTTGAAACTTAGGTGTCTTGATAGGTACACCCTACAAATGTCATATTTGAACCAATTTCGACTCGGTTGACCCAGAGTTGACTTTTTACCCAAAAGTCAACAACGAGTCATCCCTTTGTCTAAATGGTCCAAATCTAAACTAGAGTTGACCAGTTGACAAAAAGTCAACTATTAGTCAACATTTTACTAGTTTGACTTAGGGTTGACCTAGAGTTGACCAGAGTTGACTAGGGTTGACCAGTTGACTAAAAGTCAACTGTAAGTCAACTCTTGACCCCGTTTGACTTGCTTTGACTTGTTTTGACTTGCTATGACTAGCATAACCTAGAGTTGACTTAGTTTGATTTAGATTGACTTGACATGACTTAGTTTGACTTAGATTGACTTGACAGGACTTAGTGTGACTCAGTGTGACCTAGTTTGACCTAGATTTCATATCATGCATTAGAAATCATTCATAACTTTGTTAAACCCAAATTAACATGCAATATCTCATCTTTAGGTCTCTGATTACCCCTCTGAGCATTGATATACCCTATAACTCAGAACAGCAGGCGAGTACATTCTCTGATAGCAGTTACTTGTCTTGATATCTTCTCTACCAGCTCAGTTATAGTGTTTACTTGATTCTTGACACATTGGTGCCCAGACTAGTATTGTCAGATTCCTGTCATGAGATGTCATTCCTGGATTTCTTGGGATACTGGTACTTGCTTGGTCTTGATTTCTTGTACTTATATTGACACTGATTCCTGAAGAGAACTTGCTCCCCTCTTAGGGAATCCCGCGTCATGACGTGCTATGTCCGGATCCGTATACTATTCTAAGAATGGAGAATTTTATAGATAGTGTGATCAATGCCCATCTTGAGTTACTACTTGTATCATAGCTATACCCTCACCTCACGATGGGTATAGCCTGACCTGTGCTAACTACTTGCTCCATAGTTGCCATCTCGGCCGGGCCGAGTCCACGTACTTGTAGCCAGTCGACTGGAAGCCTGATCTTGACCCTTACCGATCACATTATGCTATAATATTTGAGGCACATTTTACATTTATTACATCAGTCACATATTACAGTTCAGCTTACTTTCCCTGCATGATTTACCTTGACATGATTTCCAGTTTATATATCTTGTTATACTTACATCTTGATATGTTCATCTTGTACTATGTTATGATTGACTGTTAGAGCATTTGTCATTAATATGGAATTTGTTGCCAGCGTTGTACTCGTTCTTTTTCCTGACAGGATACCGTTATGATATATTCAGATGACATAGATACGGACTATTCTACCCACTATGGGTATGGTCAGGACATAGACTGCGACCAGCTGACACCCTCGGAGCCAGTGGACGACAGTACACCTCTCTAGATCTATTAGCTAGGTTTGTCTGGACTGCGATGCAGCTTATGTTAGACTTTTGATACATATGTTATTGGGGACCTTATGTTATGTCTTCGACTCATTTCTGGTTGTGACCTTGCTTTATTTCTGCATTCTATATTCACCATATCTATCTGATATTCGTGCCCATCTTTCCTAGTTGTCTTGTGATTGAGTTGAGATTATATACCTCCGTGCGGAGATGACATGTCTTATTATATTGTGTCTAGATGCTATACTTTCTAGGAGACCTATACAGTGTTCTACTGTCGATTCTGCGGCGTAGGCTAGACGTAACCGCTTCTCGTGCCCCTAATCAGGGTGCAGGTCGTGACATATCCAAAGGGCGAAGTCTTTTTTGGAGGGCTGGGATCAAACTTCGAAGACGACGTTGTGGCCCTAGCGAAGGCGGCCATCTCTACATGGCATCCCCTTCAGAGGATGGTTTATTTTGTAACTCAGTGCTGCGCTTTTCTCAAGTGGATGTTGGTATCGGGCAAGATCCTCCGAGGAGATGGAGTGAGCGGTTACTACCTGAAACCTCGATTTTTATTTGGAGATAAGGTAGTGTGCGATGATGCTAGGATTATGAAGCTAAAAGAGAAATGTTTCTTCGAGGCTCATGGACTCAAGATGCGTCTACCGGGGATGGATCGTCAGCTACCACTTTCCACATTCGCTTTATTACCTAAGAAGAGAGTGATGGACTAGGAGATGACTCCTAGCCAGGCCGGGGCCTGGCCGTGTCAAGGCGAAGTCTCACACTCGTCAGAGGGATGTGTTTGACGCTGTACGGGATGGACCTTCTTACTCTTTATGGCTGCTACAGCCAGGTAAGACATCCAACGAGGTAGATATGGAGTCCTGGCTTTCAGAACTACTACCTTCATTAATCAAATATTGGAGGAAGGTCGCCTATACCCTCTGGGTGTCTTCTGACTTACAAGTTGGATCGATAGTAACTTTGAGCGGTATGATCTGACTGCGTGGGTATAACACCTCATAATTTTAAAAATATTATTTTATTATTTATTTGACTTAAATTGTGATATTTAGAATTTATAAATATTTTTTAGTCAAATAGTTATTAATATATATATATGGCCTTACTCATGGTTAAGTTTTGAAGTGCAAGACGATCAAATTTTTTGGAATGGAGAGTGTAGTCGTGTGCTTTGACTAGTGTATTAGCCATGCTAGAAAAGAAGTAGCCATATCAGTGTCCCTACTAGAAAAATAAGTCAAAGTTGTGACATAACCCTTATAAATGATTTAATTAAATAGTTACTAAGACTTTTGACTTTTAGGAGACCCGGTTGTACCAATTTAGCCCAAACTTTACCCAAACCAAATCCAAACCCTAAACGAGCGCCACCTCCCGCACGACCCCCGACCCTGTTCAGCCATCATGTGCCACCTCAGCTACGTCGGAGCATCATCCAACTGTCGACAGAGCGCGCAGTAGTCGCAGTAGGCACAATAAGTCATATCAGCATTTGCGTCAACGATACAACTTCGTAATCAAATTTCTCTGGTGTCGCTCCACCATTCTGTGAGCCAATTTCTTTTGAATGTTGACAACCTAACCGAATCCGTTTCCCTTCAAATAGGTTCTTTTAATTTGCATCATGTGCAACAAAAATTGAGTTCCAAAATTGAGGAAAAACTTAATATTTTTAGTTTAGAAACTGTCCTAAAAACCCAAGTTTGAAGTTGATTTATGACCAGGATATCGCGAACCTTAGAAAACAGCTTGAACAAAATTTTAGACAACCTAACTGGGATAAAAAATCCATTAAATAGTTTATTTTATTATTTATGATATTATGTTTAAAATTAGTTTGAAATTGGCAAAAAAACAGTTTTCAAAAATTATAAAATTTTCGATACGTGGTCCGTAGCGACAAACTGTGCGACTTCTCACAACCCGAAGGCATCGAAAGATGTGTATGGATGTTGCGGACGTGTGGACTTTGACGGAACTCGAATTGGTTGCGTGTGCACGAAGAATTCGAGGCGTATCGGTAGAAGAACACCGTATTGGCCACTTAGCAAAAATTTCAATTACTTCGTGTACGTATGTCACATCATGACAAAACTTTCGCCACTGGAATCGTATCATTTTTCTGGTCCTGTGAGCTAAGTTTGGTTCGATTCTGAGATGGATGACTAGATCGCCATTTTGGCGGGCCCACGATCCGATTCAACGGATAATTTTGTGTACGGATCATCAGAATCCAAATATGAAAATATTATTGAGTTTGTATCAAAAAATTGGACACATAGGTATATAATTTGTTGACTTTAGAGACCAAAGGTTTTGGCACATTTTTTGGTGTAAGGTAGGTCCAACGACGGACACTTTTTTTTTCCAAATTGTGGTTTTGCCCATGTGTCCAGAATTTGACTTATGGGTAGTCAAATTTAAATATTTTTCTTATGCCGAAAATATTGGTGATGTCTGTTTCAGCATTCAGGGACATTTGTAGGAGTTCAATTTTCGTGGGCCTTTGATCTGATAGGTTGTTTATTTGGACGTGGCTGATTCTACACCAGACAAGTACACCTTGCCAAACTTTACAGTATCTACATGCATTTCTATGTTGCTGTTTCTTTTATGTCTTACTTGATTACATATTTCTTCTGATTCATGTCATTGTTATTTTCTAGTTTTATGTGCGCGTAAATTATTCCTAATTTTCCCTATTACTTGTCCTATTCTCTTATCTTCTTCATGTGTGTGTCTAGTGATATAATTGCTTAGCCTATGCCATATTCCCTTGACATGATTAACCTAGACTTGACTTGGGCTTGGCATGTTTGACTTGACTCGTAGTTTTAGGCGAGGACCGTGTTATAGACGTTGACTAAATTTAACCACTTTCAATCGTTAGCAACCACCGGGTTGCGATAGAGACTTACTATAGGTTGTTAGCATCTATCGGACTACAATCTATAGGGCCGTTAGCAATCATCGAGCTGCGGTTTAGCTCAATTTACTTTTACTCACGTTTATTAGCACGATTCTCGACGGCATGTCATTTTTTAATATTTTCATTCTTGTACTGTACTTCCTTTAGTCTTACTTTCTGGTACTATTTTCTATATTTTCTTGTATGTTATTACTGTCGAAGTAGGTTTGTATATTATGTGTCTTGTTAGTTCTCTGAGGACCTGGTGATCTCTCCATGCTTAGATAGTGATAAGGGCTACCCGGAGGTTTATGGTTCTGGAGTCGATACCGGAGACGTGCCTTTGCAGGAGGACGAGATAGTTACAGAGGATTTCTCGTGATCATATCATTACTTCATTTAGGCTTGTTATTTTATTCCAATTCAACAAACTTGTAGTTGACTATTTACTTTATTTTTAGTGTGGTTTCGAGATGTCTTACTTGTACATTTATTGTCTCTTTTTACTGCTGGATTGTTGTTATTTTATTATCTTGTTGGACTTGGTTATCTCATGGATTATTATTCTGTGTGGATGATATTAGTTGTGTACCTATGACTTTTGTTGTTATTTTGGGTTGTTCTCATGATTTACAGCTTAAGCATTAGCTAATGGGCTTGATAGGTAGTTTTGGCCCATTAGTGAAATGTTGATGCCATATATCGTATTCATGGTCCTAAATTTTTGGGACTGGAGTGTTATAGTGGGTCCTTACTTAGTACAAAGTTTTGTTGAAGAAGCTTGGGCTCTATTATGCCGTCAGAGCCACTCAATACGGGATTGATGTAAACCAGCCCCAGTTTTTAGTATTGGTTGAGATGTATAACAAACATATTGGTACTTTTCTTACACCAGGTGGCAAAATGGACCTGTCACTTTATGAGATGCATGCAATCTCAAAATTGCCCTAGGGGTCCGAGCTGTACGAAGAGTATACCCCTACGAATGAATAACTTATGACTCTGGAAAAGAAAGATTTCGATATGGCAATGGTATACAGAGAACTGTTATGTCATAATACGATATGTCAATGCTTTGATAGTCAAGGATTAAGTCCCCACGTCCATGCTTAGAGACAGCAATCTTTATGCAAGGGCCGACGAAACTGGTCGAGTTTACCTTTGGTATCTGTTCGGCTTCTGCGCCGGAGGTCATTGAAGGCCAGGTGCTAAAAAAGAAGAAGAAGGATCCTGATCTTTACGAGTTCAAGCAACCAACCACGTCGACTTTCAACTTCTTCTGTCATGATGTGTACCAGCTATCGTCCAAGGCGTTGCTGGTCGTATATCTGATGGTGTGGCTACACGATTGTGTAGTCCTTGGTGACTCGGGGTTTCTCGAGCGAGTAAGTCAAAATTTGATATTTTCAGCCGTTCGGCTCGTGTTTGGCCATAAGCTAGCCCTTTTTTCTGCCATGGTATACAATCTCCAAAGAGATTTGCGATATTTTATAGAAAAGACGGCGCACTATGATGGTAAGGGCAAGTTTTCTCGGTCAGCTACTCTTTCATTACCTGATGGGATGGCTTGTCTTGCACTACCCATCTCTGATGAATCCTGGTTCCGAAGCAGCTGTCCGCCCAGAATACTTCTACAATGATGATGGTGGCAGTGGTATCGATGATGGTGGTTGTGGTGTCTGTGGTGGCAGTCGTGGGTTGAGCGGTAGCAAGGAAAAAGGAAAAGAAAGAGAGAGAGATTAGGATATGGGTTGGTGGTTGGCTGTAATGGGAAGGGTTGGGGTCGGGTGAACTTAATGGCAAAATATGCACGCCGACTAGAATATGAGGATTTGTTTTTGTACTAAAGCAATTTCCTAATTTATTATGAAAGCGCATGTCGGCTGGAATATTAGGATTTGTTTTTGTTTATATTTTAGGGTTTAATATATTTTTTTTTCTCATCATTTTATGCGTCTCTTTTCCCTCTAGGTCAGCGTTGGATGTAAGAACTTCCAAAGCTAGGGTTTATTATCCTCAGGTCTAATCATCATTTTTTAATTTCTCTCTGTTTTTTGCTACAAGGCTTTGCTGTTATGTTGGTTTCTAGGTTTAGAGAAGGTATTACTGACTTAGTACACTTTTTGTTGTTCTTGTTATCCTTCTTGGCTCTTGTGATTAGTATTATAGTTTATTAGTTGTCGTCATAGAACAAAAATATGCAAATATTCCCAACAAGGCGTATTAAAACTTATTGTTTTATTTTTGACTATTTGGTATTATGAATTATTTTGATAGTTTCAGATACTTTCTCATATGAAATCAACGATAACAATTTTTTTCTTATCATCTTTTTTCATATAATTATATGTTTAACATAATTTTAGACGTACTATATGTGGAATCATGCATAACATGTAATAGTTTAGTACAACGACAACTAATTAATAAATAGTAAAAGGTTGCCACTGATTATACATCCTTCGTAAGACTTGTTATAGAACTTATTGAAAACAAACTTCATATGGATGCCTTCTACTTGTTAGTTTCATAGATTTTCTAGAAGAAAACCCTTCCGTGACCTGTCCCTAAAGTAGTTTGAATAATTTTTTTTAAAAATCCCCAAAACTACTTGTATCTACATCCTATAGATTAATAAGGTTCTCGTACATCACCTTTTTTGGTAGCAATATAGATCTAGTTCAAGGCCTTCTTCACAACAACGAAGGGTTACAAAAAGGGTCATTAATAGAAAAAAATGATACACAACCACATATTGTCCTTTATGTATCAATATCCATCATCATCTTGTCCTATATATTTTCGTATCCATATTCATACAACATAGTTGGCAAGTGATTTAAGAATGTTGCTAGGCCCCTAATACATATGTGATGGACAACCAATCTAACGTTAGGAGTATAGGACCGTTGAGCACCTCTAGGGGGTGAATAGAGTGCGTGTGTACAGCAGAATAAAAATCACCTCTAAATTTTTTAGAAAGTAACAATCTAATATGAAGTAAGAAGTATTTAAATAAATTTGTAATATAAGGAGATCAGAGAGAGCAAACTCAAATATAAGGTTTATACTGGTTTCCCTCTGTGAGGACTAGTCCAGTCTCGAGTACTCAGCTCGATATTGAATCCATTATCTCGTGAAACACAAGCTTTGAATCTGAAGCGCTTGCAGCTCCTTACAACACATGCTTTTTATTCGAAGAGCACTACTTCAACTTGCAAGCCTTTAATATGAAGGACTTGCCGACTTCACAAACAATATAAAAACTATAATTTTTTAGCCTTTTGTACAACTCGACCAAACTTCTAAATTGAACCGAACTGGCACTGGCTTTGCTAGGATTTGTAAAGCTCTGTTTTGAAAGTGGGAAGCTCTTTAAAATACTTGAATGAATAGAGAAAAGAAGAGATGATTGATTGAATAGAATGAAGAATTTTCTCTATTTATAGTTTTTTCTTAGACAGAACTCGGTTAAATTAAGTAGTCCAATGTTCAAAAATTTGAATGTTTGGAGCGCGTTCTTCAGGATGAACATGTCCTTCAGGAACTGGGTTAGGGGGACCGAGTTCAGTCTAAGTTTGGGCATAACCCGGTCCGAGTTTGGTTGCCCTATATTCAGGTTGATTGGGCTCTTTTTGAGTGGGTTTTGGGCTCTTTTTGAGTGGGGTTTTGTGTGGGCTTTGTAACCCCACTCTTCAATTTTTTGGAAATTTAAAGTTTTCTTCAAATTTGAGTTTGCTTGAATAAATAATTCTTATCTAAAATTCCCTATGTTATTTAATTTGGGAGATTGAAATTAATTAGCTTGTATAGTTAACTCACTAGTTAGTTATACCAACTTGAGTGGTCCCCACTCTTCTAACAACCTAACAAACTTCCTAACCACTTTTGGGTTAATTGTGCAAATAGCAATTTTCTTAGGCTCAGATGTAAATTTGCCTATCCTCTTTCTTTTCTATTTAAATCCTTGGAGGAGAGATAATCATTATTCTCTGCACTCCATTCTTCTCAAGAGACTTGAGAGGAGCTCTCGAATTTTTCC
Source organism: Iris pallida (assembly GCA_029216955.1). Lineage (NCBI taxonomy): Eukaryota > Viridiplantae > Streptophyta > Magnoliopsida > Asparagales > Iridaceae > Iris > Iris pallida. The sequence continues at coordinate 13,433,889 of JANAVB010004800.1, forward strand.
CAATTCCAACGGCCGAACCCTAATCCACTCCGCCGGATGGCGAAGTCGATGGCGACGGCGAGAAATCCCCACCGTGACGACTAGTACAGAGCGAGATCCCTCCTCCACCGAGGTTTTCTCCGGCGAGTCTTAGATGGGGACGGCGATGGCGCTGCGTTGCTCCGACCACCGCTGCAACTGAGGAAGCTCTTCTCCGGTACTCTTCCTTCCTGGCGACTGCAACCACGAGCTTAGCAACGATTGGGACGATCCGCTCTGGTGCTACACTACTGGCAGCGACACGCTTCATTCCTCCGAGAGATCGTCGTCTTCTCCGATCTTGAGGTTCAACACTCAGTAAGTCTACTCGAACAACGTTAGATCTCCAGATCTGAAGTTGTGGTCGATCTGTTTGATTTCCTAATCAAATCCTTCCTTCTTTGATGATCGGTCCAGAGTTGATAGCTCGCCAATGGAGTCATTCGATCAACTGTGGATTCGAGTCTCTGTCAAGAACGACAAGCGGTGAGTTCGATTTGACTCTTTCTATGAATTCTCTGATTTCACCTTCTTGAGTTGTCTATCGATGGATTTAGGAGGAGAACATCGATCGGTTGAGTGTTTACGTTGATCGTTCTTTTCTGTCGAGAGCAGCAATCACAACCAAGGATTCAAATTTTTGGCTCAAGTAAGTTGACGTTTAAACTGAGTTCCCTCTTTTGATTCGAACTGCTAAGATGAGGAATTCTAAATCCTTCATTTGATTTCTAGCTTCTCGAAATGGTTCTGGTCCTGAGCGCGCCCAACTGTTTGTTAAAATGTGTGACTAGGATTGTTCGTGTCCTGGAAAGAGATTGTGTCAGATACGATCCATCATTGAGCAGTTGTGATCAACTCTCCTCATCTCAGGTATGATTCTATTATTTCTGTGTTAATTTTTGGCGTTGCTATGAGTTCGATGGTAGGTTGGTGGCCAGGATCGGGTTGGGGTGTTGGCGTGTATCCGTGTGCGTGTCCATCCATGGATGTTGTGTCCGTTGCAGTAGGCCAACGAGTTCGGCGAATAACAGTAGGGATTTGGGAATTGCTTTGAGAACTATTATTTCAATTTTTAATATTTTATGTAAATTTTTTGTATAATTTTTGGTGGATTTTGGGATTGGATTTTACTGTGTTATGCTCTCTTTCTAAACTAGAGTTTGGTAGCTCTCTAAACTTGAATGTTGTGGCCATGGGGATTGTTTTTGGTGAGTTAGTCTACTCACAGGTTCAATAACGAGTTTTCTGGGTTGGCTTTTGCAATGTTTCTAGGAAGGGATCAAGTGTGTTTAATTTACTTCCTCTAAGATTTTTTTTTGAGTTGGCATTAATTAGGCCTTATGAGTTCGGCTTGTATTTTGTTGTGTTTGGATGGGTAGTGATGGGGCTAAACCATAGAATATGAATGGAGCTTGCAGTTCCTTAGGTTTGGCAAATTGAAGGGCTCGATTTAGGCGAGCATATACCTGTAGTTGTTGGGCTTGGAAACTGTGGGGCTAAACCAACTTCCATCCAACTTATAAAATAATCATATGGGTTGCTTTGGGCTAAGCTACGGGTATATGGACTAGAGATTAAAAGTGGTGTAAATGAACTTAAACTGGAGGAAGTTCAGTATTATAGGCTTTGACTTTGCATAATTGGTCGGATCTGGGTTGTGGTTGTATTGTCATAAGTTGGGTTGTTTATGAATTAGTAATGTTGAGAATGTTCCACCAAGCTGCTAGGAAGTATAGAATGACTTGGTAGCTAAGTTTAGCTTTTATAAATGAGTTTTACTAATAGTCACTATTAAATATATTTTAGAAATAATTTGCTAATAACTATTTTAAGATACTATTAATTGAAATAAGTTATCTATAATGATTACTATTATTTTATGATAATACTTGGTAGGAAATTATTATGTAAAATTTTGTATTATTCCATGGTAGATATCAAGTTAGCTATGGTTATAAATAGAATATTAAACTAGCAAAAACTAGGTAGTGGTGATTTTCTAATTAAACCTAATTTACTCAGGTGGACTCAAAGATTACTGCTTTTCTATTTTGATCTTTCCGAGCAAGGCAAGTACACCGACTCGAACTCTTTTACACTGTATTTCTATCTTGCTTTATGTTCTCATATTGACACGTTGTACACACGATTGTTCATTGTTCATCGTTCATCGTCATTGTTCTTTACTTGTACATTAGGGTGGGGAAATACTACGAATATGTGACCAATCCTATATTAGCTAGGCATTGATTAATAATTTAGGTCTCACATCATGCACGTGGGACTCTAGGCCGTACCCTTATTCCTGTGCTCCTGCTCTTGTACCCTGTACTACCCCAGCCGGTCACATATTCGGATAGTTATTTCAAATGTATTTTACATTGATAGTCTAGTTCATTGTTCAGGATCTGGTACTGTAGTTTCATTCTTATTCATGTACTACAGTTTCATGTTCCAATGCTTGTATCATAGTTCATTGTGTATCATTTCAATTTACTTTGTTTAGTGCTTCTTGTCGGGGTTGTACTTTGCTCTCTTCCTGACAGGATACGTTGCAGGTATATTGAGGATAATGCACCTCTTATGGACTAGAGCTTGAGGCCATAGTGAGCAGGATGGACATAGGATTTGCAGAGATTTAGACTAGTTCATTTCCTAGTTTTGTTTTATAGATTTTACCTTGTATAGTGTCTTGAGATTTCAGAGTTGTAAATTTTATTCTGGTTACCGGATTTGTCTCCGGATGATATTGTATTGACTTGGTGGATTGTGGAGATCTGTTCTGGGAACGTTTATAGCAGCTGTGATGTTTTATATTTGTGACTTGGAGCTTTTCTTAGAATTGTACAGCTTACTTCGTCGTGTCCATCGACGAAGGCTGGGCGTGTCCGACACGTACCCGATTATTCGGAAGCGGGTCGTGATAGGATTTTTGTGGACGGACTGAACAAGATTGATATTGGCTTTATATAGACTTTTTGGTAGAGTTTATGAAAAGCTAAGGCAAGTGCCAAATCAGTTCGATGTACAAATTGCCTAGACTCAAATGAATATCAAATACAGAAATAAATATAAAAACCAAAAGAACTTTGATAACGACTTTTTCTTGACGACAGTTGTCCAAAGATAAACATATATGAAAATCTAAATACCTTTCGGGGGCTTCGCCCCCGAACCCCCATAGGGGGTGTTTCCCTCGACCCATATCCACTGACCGGGCAGTGGAACCCCGAGTGCGATGCTTCGGATAGGTCGTTGGACGGTTTAGATAAATCTTCTTGTATAACACCGTCTTTGGTCCACCATTAATTCTTCATTATATTTGTCTGGTCTGATCATGCTTATTGCTTGTCTGTAAGTACATGTTAGGCGAACAAAGTAGTATAATTGTATGATAAATTTAATGAATATGACAATGCTAAGTTTAAGTAGCAACATGATAGTGATTACATGAATATTAGTGACATCACAATGTTAAATTTAATCAATTAGCCATATTCAAAAATATGTTACAATTATTGGGCTAACAATCACTCTTTTGATTATGACAAATCAGTTAAGTTTAAGATATATACGATAGATGCATGTATCACTAATAATCACATATCACTAAAATTTTGTGTGCTAACTTAAACTTATTTCTCTCACGTTGACATGATCAAAAAATAAGCTCCCCCATAATAAGATAGAAAATGAAATAATTTATAACAGAAGGAAGGCAGAAATAATCATGAACAACGATTAGGGTTCAAACCAAAATCTGATGAAAATATAGCTATAGTTTTGAAAAAGACCAATAAAGGATATTAATAAAAAGTAGATACCAATATAGTACAAATCAATTACAGATCTAGTATATACCAATATAAAATATCAAAAAATATAATAAGACTTTAACAATGATCACAAAATATATGATCCACACTTTGCCCATACAAATTAGTGAATCACTTACATAAAGAGTGTAATAATTGGAAAAAAAATCAAAATAGATATACTATAATCTATCTACTTCTCTAAGTTCATGCATTTGAACTCAATTATCTTAGCATGATTTATGAATATCCATTAGATAAACATGAAGATAATGGAGACAAAATACTTGAGAAAGAAAAATTCAGTCGACTTGTATGCTCCCCCGTAAAGTATGACCAATCTAAATAGATAATCATAAACTTTGGATAAAACTTTAACAAGGAATACCAAATTAATTAAAATTTGGTAGAGAGATAATCAAATATATTTGGCAATATTACTTTAAAAATATATAAACAGAGAGAGGCAAAATAAAGATAATTTTATGTACTCTCATAAAAACCAATATATCTCATGAACACATGCAAAAAGATATTTTTTTAAAATATAGGTCCATGATGAACTAGGTATACTACATATTAAGGGTATAAATGGATCGAAACAATTAGTTTGCTTTCCCTTAAAATATGTGTATCTAGTTCAAAATAAATTTATATGCAAAGATAGATAAAATAAATAATCACAAGATCTAAGGGATATCCAAGATATGTATCAATGAATATAAAGTTCCAAACTTAAAACAGAATATCATCTTTAGGTGAGTAAAATAAATATTCATTAACCAAACTCCTAAAGATGAACAAACAAAATATATCTCCAATTAAATATGCATATAAGAAATATTCAAGTAAGCACGCGCGCGCACACACACACACACACACACACACACACACACACACACACACACACACACACACACACACACACACACATAGCAAAAGATAACAATCATTAACCTATAGAAGATTAATGTATGTTACCTTTTATGAAAATGTTATCATAATATTATCCATCAAAGTTATTATCCAAAGTCCATCAGACAACAATTGTAAATAGACCTCAATAATCTTTAGTTTATAAATTATTGATCAATCTTGGGTTAGCTGCAGGGGCTGTGTCAGTCTCATTTTCCGTTATACGTATTTTCAATATACGTGTACGAAATTCTGACATTTTTTATGTGACCCGTGCTTGACTTGTCTTGCTTAGCCTTGGCTTACTTTGATCTTGGCTTAGTTTAGTTTTGGCTTTGTTCACCTTGTTTCATCTTGTCTTGGCTTGGTTTAGTTGGGTTGGTTTGAGAAAGAAGGGTTGGTATATAAACCAACTTCTCTCTCTCTCTCTTCCATTATTTATTTACTTCTCCACCTTCTTCTTCTTCTTCATTTACTTCTCCCACCAACCCAAGGTAAGCACACCTTACACCATGAAGAACATGATGGATCTCCATTTTGTTTGTTCTATTCTTTTCTTGCATGATTCTAAACATCTTTAGCACTTGAAGTTTTTGATTTTGACGGTTACATTTTTGTAGATCTATATTGTAAGACTTTTCTTGTTTTTCTTGGTTTTGATCTCCTAAAGTTTGTTATTTTCGAAATCTATTAGTTCTATGTTGTGGGGGAATTTAATTTTATCCAGTTTTGGCTTTTGAACCCTTGATTTTGATTTTTGTAGAAGTAATACCATTTTTGAGTTCATGGGTTCTTTATGCACTTCGGTGCTAATTTAGGAAAGATGAATAGGCATACTGCACAGTCTGTGCACCTTTTGGCACTTTCCTGCATAGCCTGTACACCTTCCTTCACAGATTGCACAACCTATGCACCTTCCTGCGCTTTCCTGCACAGTCTGTGCACCTTTCAGCATAGACTACACAGCCTGTGCACCTTCCGGCATAGACTGCATAGCCTGCGCACCTTTTGCACGGACTGCACAGCCTGCGTTTTCCTATACAATATGCTTTTCTGCACAGCCTATGCTTTCCTGCACAGCCTGCGCTTTCTTGCATAGTATGCACAACCTGCACACTTTCTTGTGTGCCGCCTGCACCATTTCTTGCTTTGTGCACGCTATGTGTCCTAAGTGAAGTGTGCCTTATAGTACTCTTCCATTTTGTGACTTGACCTTCATTCCGACTGATACCTAGTGTGCTGGTTAATCTTATGTGTCTACTGAGGTAAAATATGTGAGCATCAAAGTGCTATCTCAGGTGCTAGTTCCTGCTAATGTATGTCAGTACATCCAAGTCTCTAGCACCTACATAATGAATGGCCTGTGGCAATGACTGTGTTGCGTGTTGCATTACACTAAGGAAGTATCCTTACGTATGACTCCATGAGTCAGTGCGGATCTTTACTTAGGGTACTCGTACCCTGTACGACATCTAGGGGGATGAGCATGTGACCATGACATATGAATTTCGAGATTAACCTAGGGTATAACTAGGCAACTAAATCTGGTAAATGCATTGGGAGGGAAGAATCTCGAGATCATGCATACTAGCCACCCCAGGTCCCTTTCTGACGTGTCGGGTTAGCCGCCACAGATATGGTTTATCCTCCTATAGTGGATGACTATATCCGACACCTATGTGCTATATGTTATATATTTTTAGCACGGTAGCCTTACGGGGGACCGGTGCATAATCAATGTGCTACGTGTATTTTACATATATAAAAAGGATTGGCTAGCCTTGTTGGAACGACACGATCTGAGGATTCCTATAACAGTATTGTGGGGATAACTCCACCGAATATAGAAAGCCGTAGGAATGATTGGCCGCTTAAAAAATGACTTGTTTGTGCCTTGTACCCTCCATTAGTATCCGAGGGACATGAACTGTCTTGGTGTGTAGTCCAACACATGTCCTTGTTTGGTTGTTGGGTTGGGCATTCATGCTACGACAGGCTGTAGACCGAGGTTACGACCGTAAGCTCATCACTTGAACATGACCATAGGTTGTGTCTCATCTCGTTTCGATATTGGCACCATTTGTCCTTGTTTGATAGTATGGGTGCTGTATGGACTCGATGATGCTTCTTCACCCTATGACTCATAAGCCAAGTCTTATTATTATCTTTTTGCTTGGGTTTTATCTCACTCTTTTGTGCTCCCTTGTGGTACTTGCTATTCGGGGCTGAACCCGCTGGTTTTTTTATCCAGATCACGTAGCAGAGCCCGAGGATCCGACCTTCCTCTCTGACGTCAATGGTGCATACTAGGAGCATGGCTGGTGGAGGACTCGAGTGGCTCACCACTCTAGTATCATTACTTATGTTCTGGCATTTAGCCACCGGCACCTGTTTGGTCGGTTGTTCTGGATATTTTGTCTTCTTGCATAATTATAAATTAAATCAGACTACAGCTGAATACGATTATGTACCTATGACTCTCAGGGCTAGCTAACTTATAAAGCTAGTTTCCCATGATCATTTTGATGAAGCGTCGGGGACGCATTACTACTTTATCTTATGCTCATTTATTGTTGCTTCTTGCTTTGATTGATTAAGACATAGATGTTTTGTGAGACCATAGGAGACTTGATTTTAGCATACACCCCTCGTCTTATGACAGCCACGATCGCCGTATGACATTTTCATACCTCACACGGGGTAGCTGGCCTAGTCACTCTCCATATTTCAGTACTGGGCGTGACAAGGTTTTATTGGTGGCCCATGCAGGTCTAATTTTCACACTTGTGGGGTATTATTATTATATGAGTCTCAATCAAAACTTGTTCCCTTTGATCTCTTGCTCCGTCTTCCATTTCTTACATTGATTGATAACTTGAATTGCATCCTCGAATCTTTCTCATCCTGTCAATTAATATCCTGTATTTTCCCTATATGGGTGCTTCTTTCTCAGTAGCTGACGAGGCAAATATGGAAGAACAACTAGCAGAGCTTGGCTTGATAGGGCAATAACAGGGAGGAATACCTGTCCCTGGGCAGATCCGAATGGAAGTGTTATCAGAGCCAGTAGAGCAACAAGTACCAGAAACTATGCACCACCGTCGGTTCCGGCAGTAGTGGCAGTGCTCGATGTTGCAGCTCTCCTAGAGGTTATCAGAGGATTTCTGGCCACTCAGCAGCTTCAAATGGCAGTCCAACAGCACAGAAGACCCAACAGCAGGAGTAGAATGTATTACTGAATCAGGGGCTACAGTTAGCTCTTGAGAGAAGTGTCAGAAATGACTTGGGAGCGTCGGGAGGTTTTGCTGACTTAACTCGAGGTAATTCATGGCACGGAGGATGCCATTATGGCAGATGCCCAGATTTAGGATATTGAGGCCATTTTGGTAGCAGCAAAGGTTCCAGCAGAAGAGAAGGTTGACCAAGTCCGATTATTGCTTCAGGATCTTGCCTGCGAGTGGTGGGCATCAGAAGAGGTTGGAATGAGGCATCCTGTTCCTTGGGATAGCTTTAGTATCAGATTCAAGGCCAAGTACTTTGGCTTGGTAGCACGATATGAGCTACAGTAGAGGTTTATCATTCTCAAGCAGGCTGGTAAGACGGTGGACAGGTATACGGCAGAATTCTGTAGATTGAGTCGGTTTGCACTCGCGATGGTAGCTACAAAGCCAGAAAAGGCTATGAGGTTCCAACAAGGACTTCATCTGAAGATTCTACAGCTGGTAGAAGGGCACGACTATCAGACTTTTGATGTAGTTCTAACGGCAGATAGGCACGAGCTTACCCAACAAAGGTTGGCAACAAGGACGAGAGGCCAGAAGAGTTCTTATTCCCAGAATAGGGGCGGAGGAGTAGTACAACGAACATTGGCACCAGTACTTGGAGTCCATATTCATGAGTCAGGAATGCCATGGAGGTCAGCGATATTAGAGATAACAGCACCAGTTTGGCATCAACAGCCGAGGAACCAGCATCAGCACTAGGGGGTACCCATGGGATGTACTTACTGCAGTAAGGAAGGGCACACTAGGATGTATGTCATTCAGCTAATGGGTTGTACATGAGGTGTGGCAGTCCGAAAAAGGGATTACAAATACCTATGATGCAGAGTCCGAGGGGGACAGTTCAGTAGTTGTCGGTATTGCCAGCTCCAGGGGAAGTACAGAACAGAGGACCAGTATTGCCAGTAAGGCCACCTAGCGTCTGCCGATGCAGGCTCAGATGTTTCGTCAGGCACAGAACTAGGAAGGCCAGCAGAGGTCGCAGCAACAACATGGTCAAGGAAGACAGTAGCAAGGAGCTCAAAGGCTAGGGTTAGGCCTTCACCTAATCTTTGGAGGAGGCATTTGCTTCAGGCGACGTGTTGCAGGTAATGTTTCTATTACCCCTTTTTCTGTAGTAGCATTGTTTAATTCGGGGGCTACCCATTCTTTTATATCTACACGATTTGTGACACATATTAGATTGGAGTTCAAGGCATTGCCAGAGAGGATGAATATACTCACTGGTAATGGGCTCGTATGAGTTAGCAGAGTGTGCTTAGCGTGTCCGATCATAGTGCATGGGTGATTATTGCCTACATCTTTGATTGAGTTCCCTATGGGCAACTTTGATGTTGTCCTAGGCATGGACTGGATGAGAGACGGTCATGCGAGGAAAGATTGTCGAGGAAGTAGGATAGTATTTAATGTTACTGGCATTGAAGAGTTTGTCTTTATTCGATTATTAGAGGATCGTCCCAAGGGCATAGTTGCAGCAACAATGGCAGAGCATGAGCAGATTCCAAAAGTTGTCAGAGAGTTTCTTGATATATTTCCTGATGAGCTTCCAGGTTTACCACCGGTGAGAGATGTGGAGTTTTGCATTGAGTTGAATCCTGGAACGGAGCTTAAATTCGACAGAGTTTACAAGATGTCACAGTCAGAGTTGGACATACCAGTATAAAGAAGAACTGAAGGCAAGACAGTTTATTCGAGATAGTAAATTACCCTGGATAGCACCAGTGATTTTAGTACCCAAGAAGGATGGATCGACGCGAATGTGCATTGATTACCGGTAGTTGAATGTTGTAACAGTGAAAAAAATTATCCATTACCAAGGATTGATGACTTATTTGATCAGTTGATTAAAGCCTGCGTCTTCTCTAAAATTGATCTCGATCTAGATATTATCAAGTGAGGGTCCGGGAGCAGGACATACCCAAGACAACATTTAGATCACGGTACGAGCATTATGAATTTCTGGTGATCCATTTGGACTAACTAATGCCCCAGCAGTGTCATGGATTTGATAAATCGCATCTTTATGCCATATTTGGATAAGTTTGTAGTAGTGTTCATAGACGGCATCCTCGTCTATTCCAATGGTGAAGATGGGCATGAGAAACATCTTCGGACAGTTTTGTAGATGTTGAGGAGAATCAACTTTATACAAAGCTTAGTAAATGCAAGTTTTGGTTGGATCGTATTTCGTTCCTGGGACACATTATTTCTGGAGCAGGAGTGTCAGTAGATCCGAAGAAGGTTGAGGCAGTAAAAAATTGCCATTTCAAAGAAAGTAGCATATGTGTATAGTTTTTTGGGATTGGCAGGTTCATGGCAGACTTCGCCAGGATTTTGACACCCTTGACGCGTTTGACGCGTAAGGATATAGTTTTTTGGTCAGCAGAGTGTCAGACATCATTTGAAGAGTTGAAAAAAAGATTAATCTCATCCCTGATCTTGACGTGTCCAGTAGGGTCTGGAGGGTTTACAGTATATTGTGATGCATCCGGGAAGGGACTTGGGTGTGTATTATGCAGTATGGTAAGGTGATAGCATATGCGTCTCGACAGCTTCGGGACCATGAGAAGAACTACCCGACTCACGATCTGGGGTTAGCAGCAGTAGTGTTTTTGCTTAAGTTATAGAGGCATTATTTTATGGGAATTGAGTGGATATTTATACTGATCATAAGAGCTTAAAGTATGTATTCACCTATAGGGATGTAAGGACCCTAATTTTTTTTATGTTTTCTATTTATTAAATTAGATTTTTATTTTTAATTATGACTATAGATGTACTTTTCGTAGTTTTGATTTTTGAAGAACAATAATTATCAATTTCTCAAATCTATCCCCATCATTGTATTCTGACGAGTCCACCTTCAGTTTCATATATCATGTCCCATCCAAACGTGTTTCCTTGTGCTATATTTTTTCCTGTGCAACTTTAGGGGTAAAATAGTCATTTTAGTCTCTACGTAAAATTTGACTAGCTTTCCAATTAGCAATTAAGGCCCAACTTCGATCTAAATCATTTGACCTAATACATGATTTTGATCCATTTCGAGCCTACTACACATATGTCATTGGTGTGCCACTCAATTGAGTTTCCATGTGCTAGTTTATCTTAAGTGGCACACAAGTCGAAACTATAGACATATTGGACTCAAATCGATTACAAAAATTCTACCGAAACAAAACTAGTCAACTAGGGACCCGTGGAGCCTATCCTAGGGTATCCTAACCTATTAGACATATCTTAAATTAATTTTTTGGACTAATATGCAGCCACATTAATCAAATCTAATTTAAATCAAATCCTATAACAACTTTCCTATTTTGGAACCAATTTAAATCCTAAGAGATAGAATTGTGTATCTTTTAGAATATACAATCAAATCCACCAAACCAAATCCTACTCCACCCCAACTTCTTTCCCCTTACGTGAATATCTCCCATCTAGGATTTACGTACACTTTTTTTATATATTTCTCTATTAAAGCCCTCCAAATTCTTTTCTATTTTCGTACTTTTCTTTCCACCCACAGAAACTCATCACCCCGACCACTTCCAACCCTCCTACCATCTTCATCTCAACCCTAAGACCCCCTTAACACTCCGACACCTTCCCAAGGAGACTCAACCCCAAATTTGATTGATACGAGGTCGGAAGGCACCCAAGTCGACCAAATTAGTACTGAATTCGTTACAGCAGGTTAGTCAACTTGTAGACGAGATTTTATCAACTTTTTCTCATCCGTTTTACTTCAAACCAAATATGAGAGTTATCATTGTGTGTATAATCCAACCTTGATCGTCGGATCTCCCAGTTCCAAGCGGTTTGAACGTGTCATCGATTCTACGACAGGGTGTCCAGAACTGATGAATCTGGTTGCGAGCCATTTTTTACCTATCTAAGGTCAGTTTCTAACCTTCTTATATTTTTATTCAGATTTAGATGTCGATAAATTTCTGACAATATCTGTAGGATCGGATTCGCATCCGTTTGCTATTTTAAAACATTTTTGACATTTGCCGTGTCACCGAACTCCGAAAAATTCTTCTTTCCTTTTGTCCAAAAGTGTCAAAACTATATAAACCATATTAAACTTTATGTTGTGCAAGGTTTAACATTATAAATACTATTTTAACTAATTTTTTGAATTTTTATAGAATTTAATATTTTTAATATTTATTGTTTCGGGGCTCAAATCGCAAACCAGTCTAGGAATAATATTGTAGAATCAATACAAATCTTTTACAAATCTTTTTCTATATATAAATATATTATTTTATTATATAATATTATAAATTTTCCACAATTAAAAGTGATATTTTATGTTAATATATATTACTTTTATATGTAGATTTAATACAATATATGTTATATTAAATAGAGTAGTCAATATGACTAGTTTTGGTATAATTATATTATTAACGTATATATGGTAAGTACATATATAGTAAGTTATTAATTTTATTATGTTCATATTTCGAATCGAGCGTCGAAACTGAGATCCGTCAATTCCAGTGATCTCATATCGCTGAAATTGACAAAGCGACCGTATGGTTCGCCAAGACAAGATTGTTAACCTTGTGGTTAATCGTCTTGTCTCGATTCATGTGGCATTTGTTTCGTTGTATAATTACGAGATACAAATGTAATATTGAACCTAGAGTTTGTAATCCATAATATTAACAAAGTGATCATAGAGATTAGTATAACCTAGCTCTAGGTGGTATGGTTAATAAAATGGTTTATGTAGGTATTACATGACTTAGAACTTCCCAAGCTTTCTAGGTAGGAGTGGTTAGTCATAATTGTATTTAGTAAATAATGTATATTTGTTTATGATTTGGGTTGGTAGATATTGTACGGAGTATGATTCATTCGTTCATAGATGGTTCGGGTAGATTTTGGTTCTGCACTCTCTGCACAGATTGGACAAAACTTCAGGCAAGTACACCTTGCCAAACTTTACAGTATTTATTGCTTTTCTATAGTTCCATTCCTTCTTGTTTGGTTATATATTTCTGTTGCTTCATTTATGGTTACTTTCTAGTTTCACGTGCACGTAGATTGTTACTTTTTCTTTCCATATTTACTTGTTCTATCTTTCCTATCTTATTCGTATCTAGTGATAGTATTAATATGCCTGTGCCATGTTTCCCCTGACCTGTTTGACCCGTACTTGACTTGATATGACTAGATAGACTTGAGTTCCTAGTACCTTAGGAGAGAATATTTTATTAGCCGTGGCTATACCTCTATTGTTAGTGCCTCCCCGGGCTACGATAGAGCACCTGTTATAGGACTGTTAGTGCCTCACCAGGCTGCGGTTTTTATCACATGCATCTATAGCCATGATTAATATTATTTTCATGACATGCCCATCTATAGAGTTCATTTATGTGTTATCCTTTCCTCTACTTGTTATTCCTATTTTTCTTGCATGTTATTTACTGTACAGTAGGCATGTATATTATGTGTCTTGCTAGTCCTCTGAGGACCTGATGATCTCTCCAGGTATTAGATGAAGGTATGGTACACTGATGGAGGATGATTGCTGTACCAAGACTGCATGTATATTTAGTTAATGTTTTATCTTTCTCTTCTAATTAGATTTTGTCCTATATTTGATTCTTGCTGCATTATAGCCTAGTCTTATACAAGCTTCTACTTTTTCTCTAGCTTGTTCATGATAAATGTGTTATTGGGGATCCACTCTAACATATTTATCTATTCTAGAATCAATATATTATGGTCTGATCAGCCTTACTGTACTTGATTCGTTATTGTTACTAATTTAGTGGATTGAGATATAGTTGGTCTAGAATAACCATATACCTTATACGTATTCGAGTGGGCTGGAGTTCCCTCGATGTGTAGATGGAATGTATATGTATTCTAGTCTTACATATTTTGGGACTGGGGCGTTACACCTGAACATGAGGCAAAAAAGATGGTTTGAGTTACTGAAGGACTTCGATGTGAATCTTCAGTATCATCCAGGTAAGATGAATGTGGTAGCAGATGCCTTGAGTAGGAGAGGTAGTGCATTCATCTTGACCTCGCAGAGGCATATTTTGGAAGATCTTCAGGAAATAGAATTAAAGTGATCCGACCGCAAGATACGGGAATTATGGCCAGTTTGCAGATTCTGTCTACTTTAGTGAGAAAATTAGTAGCACAGAGAGGACCCGTAGATCCAGAAGCTTCGGTCAGAATACGAGTCAGGTCTCAGGAAGAAGTTAGTAATCCATGAAGATGGTATGCTTAGGTTCAAAAATTGTCTTTGTGTACCAAGTGGAGACCTTCGACTGAGGTTATGATAGAGGCTAACAGTTCTCTTTATTCCATTCATTCTGGAGGCACAAAGATGTATCTGGACATTAAGCAGCACTTTTGGTGGAATGGCATGAAACGGGAGATAACAAGGTTTATTTCCAAATATTTGGTATGTCAGCAAGTGAAGGTAGAACAGCAGAGGCCAAGAGGATTGTTACAGCCGCTTCCGATTCCGAAATAGAAATAAGAGCACATTACGATGGATTTTGTGACCGGTTTACCTAGATCCCCGATTGGCCGAAACGCAGTTTGGGTAATAGTGGATCGGCTCACGAATGTTGCTTATTTTCTTCCTTTCAAAGTAGGACAGTCTACTGAGTAGTTGGCAAAAATGTATATGAAGTAGATGGTGAGAGCATGGTATTCCTGTTAGCATAATATCAGATCGAGACACACGGTTCACCTCTTACTTTTGGCAGAGTTTGTATCAAAGTTTGGGTACCAACTTGAGGTTCTGTATAGCTTATCATCCGCAGATAGACGGACAGCAGAGAGAATCATTCAGATGTTAGAAATATGTTACGAGCTTGTACCTTAGATTTCGGTGGGTCTTGGGAAGATTACCTTCACTTGGTAGAGTTCTTTTATAGTAACAACTATCAGGCAAGTATTCAGATGGCACTGTCACAACCCTACCAGTGTAAGGGCACGAGACCGTGGGTACGTCTAATCTACGCCACAGTGTCGGCGGTAGAATGCCATCCTAGGTCTCAATCTAACACAATATAAATAAAACTGTCCAGAATATACTCTCTAATCGGAAGACATCTTAGAAGATACAACTCAATCACAAAACTAGAGGTAGATAAATAGTACGATAAGATTGATATAAAATCCACAGAGTGAGATACAACCAGAAATGAAATAAATCTAAGTGTTATCAATCCCACAAAACATAATCTCTGAATAATACAATCTCTAAGACAACAATATAAGGTAAATATAAACCCTAACAAACTAGTCTAGGAACTAAGGTAGTCTCCTCTGTGCAAACTAGATCCTCCTGAGGGTCCAAGTCGCAAGTGTCGTCTATGTCTGCTCTATAGGGTAGTGCAGGAGTCCTCCAGGTTATCTGTAATATTTTGTCAGCGGGTCCAATCAGGATAGGAACAAGCACATATCTCCAAAACAGATCAAAAATATGGCAGGAAATATAGAACTAGCAGTAGAATAAAATAGATACGTGCTGTAAAGAAGTACATAAAATACAGGAGATATGGATAAGTAAACTTAATAATAAATATAGTAAGAAACTATGAACTATAATATAGGTGTTTTAGAGCACAAGATGATCATGTGATTGGCATATGTTTGCACATGATGTATACTAGGAGTCTCCATTATATGTGAAGGTATAAGACATGCACACGGGTTACACTAGAGAGGTTTTAATCATATGACCACTTCTACTCCCCCGCCCCGATCAATACACAAGGATCCAATCAAGTTATGTTACGTACACGATGGTTAGTTTTACACAAAAACATGTGTGAACACACGAGAGTACATGAGAGCACACGATTTATACACGAATAATACAAATACAATAGTACACGATGCACATGGTAAAGTACATGAATATGAAATATCCTATGTATTCGCTGAGGGGATAACATCACACACAAGATCCATAGAGTACTGGTCTATGATAACAATGTGTCAGCATCAAGTAAAGTAGTCTAAAGTAGGCAATAGATACTATCATGAATGAAAATAATCAGAGAATGTACTCACCTGATATCCTGAGCAACTGATATGTATAGATGTCCGAAATGGAGTCACAGAGTTCGATTAAAGCAATACAGGTTATAAAGAGTTCAAATTATATAATAATTAAAATTTACAATGCAATCCACATAATTCTAGGTCATTCTAGGTCAAAGTCAACTCTGGTCAACCTTCTAGTCAAACTAGGTCAACATCTAAGCTAACTTGGTCAATTGTCTAGGGTTTTGGTCAAACTCTAGTCAACAAGCTCAATTAGGCCTATTGGGTCCATTCTAGGTCAATCTACAGGCTAAGATACCAAGTCACTTATTTATACCATATATACAATACCACTTATATATATACTCACACTACATAACATATATAGGCCTAACCTATATATTATATACATACCCTCACATCTATATAGATATCAGTTGCTCAGGGTATCAGGTTCACCTCTCACTTTTGGCAGAGTTTGTATCAAAGTTTGGGTACCAACTTGAGGTTCAGTACAACTTATCATCTGCAGATAGACGGACAGTCAGAGAGAATCATACTGACGTTAGAAGATATATTACGAGCTTATACCTTAGAATTGGTGGGTCTTAGGAAGATCACCTTCACTTGGTAGAGTTCTTTTATAATAACAACTATTAGGCTAGTATTCAGATGGCACCGTTTGAAGTATTATATGAAAGAAAATATAGGTATCCTCTGGCATGGGAAGACATGGGAGAACAAAAATTATTGGGACCAGAGATGATCATCAGACAGTAGGGACAGTCAAGTTGATCAGAGAGCAACTCGAGTTGCGCAGGACCGACACCGCCATTGGGAGATCAACATCGTAGGCCTCTAGAGTTTGGTATTGGTAACCGAGTGTTTCTGCAAATTTTTTACTCGGGGTGTCATTAGATTTAGAACCTGAAAGCTTAGTCTGAGATATATTGTCCATTTGTTATTCTCACTCGGGTAGGCGATGTTGCTTATCGTCTTGCCCTTCCGCCTTCGCCACATGATGTACATGATGTGTTTCATGTATCTTAGTTCCATAGGTACATATCGGATCCGAGTTGTCCTCGATCATTCTGTACTGGTCGTTGGTACCAACCAAACTTATGAGGAACAACCCGTATCCCTATTGGACCGAAGAAAAAAGGTTATTAAGAACAAGACTATTAGTTTAGTCTGTATTGCTTGGAGCCATCACTCTTTGGGTGAGTCCAGCTGGGAACTTGAGGATGATATTCGATCGCGATATTCACACCTGTTTGATTCATAAGGTATAATGTCTTCCTTATGCCTTATGCTTTTAATTTCTTGCTTGCATGAATGTTTGCTTGATTAAATGCTAGTCGTAGATTGCCTGTAGTTAGTATAGCTTGTCCCACACCTCTAGCCTCTTGATTAAATTTTGAGGATAAAATTTTTATAAGGGGTAGAGTTGTCACTTCCGTTTTTTGTTATACGTATTTTCAGATACGTGTACGAAATTCTGACATTTGTTAGGTGACCCGTGCTTTGCTTATCTTGTTAGCCTTGGCTTGGTTTAATCTTGGCTTAGTTTAGTTTTGGCTTGGTTTACCTTGGTTCATCTTGGCTTGGATTGGTTTGGTTGGGTTGGTTTGAGATGAGAAGGGTTGGTATATAAACCTACTTCTTTCTCTCTCTCTTTCATTATTATCATTTACTTCTCCACCTTCTTTTTCTTCTTCTTTTTCTTCTTCTTTTATTATTCTTCTTCTTCTTCTTCTTCTTCTTCTTCTTCATTACTCCTTCCAGCGACCCAAGCCTAGTACACCTTACATTATAGGGAACATGATGGATTTCTATTTTTGTTTATTCTATTCTCTTTCTTGCATGATTCTAAGCATCTTTAACACTTGAAGTTTTGGCTTTGACAGTTGTATTTTTGTAGATCTAAGTTTTAAGACTTTTTTTTGTTTTATTGGTTTTGATCTTTTAAAGTTTGTTATTTCCAAAATCTATTGGTTCTATGTTGTGGAGAATTATTTTACCCAATTTTGGCTTTGAATCGCTTGATTTTGAGTTATTTTGAAGATGTTATGCTATTTTTGAGTTCATAGATTTCTATGTACTTTGGTACTAATTTGGGAAAGATGAATAGCCAGACTGCACAGCCTGTGCACCTTTCTGCACTTTCCTACATAGCCTGCGTATCATTCTGCACATACTACACAGCCTGCGCTTTCCTGTACAGCCTACACTTTCCTGCACAGACAGCACAGCCTGCGTACCTTCCTGTATAAACTGCAAAGCCTGCGCACCTTCTATAATGATTGCACAGCCTGCGCTTTCCTGCACAGCCTGTATTTTCCTATATAGCCTGCGCTTCCTGCACAGCCTACTTTTCTGTACAGCCTGCACAATCTGTGCTTTTCTACAGCCTGTGCTTTCCTGCACAACATGAACAACCTGCACACTTTTTGCGTGCCACCTGCACCATTTCTCGCTTTGTGCACACTAAGTGTCCCAAGTGCATTATGCCTTCTAGTACTCTTCCATCTTGTGACTTGACCTTCATTTTCGATCTGACTACCAATGTGTGTGCTGGTTAATCCTTTGTGTGTACTGAGATACAATCTATGTAGCAACGAAGTGCTATATCATGTGCTAAGTGTTCCTGCGTAATATATGTCAGTATCCAAGTCTCCAGCACCTACATAATGAATGGCCTATGGCAATGACTGTGTTGCGTGTTGCATTACACTAAGGAAGGATCCTTACGTATGACTCCATGAGCCAGTGCGGATCTTTACTTAGGGTACTCGTACCCTGTGCGACGTCTGGGGAATGAGCATGTGACTACGACATGTGAATTCCGAGATTAATCTAGGGTTTAACTAGGCAACTAAATTTGGTAGATGCATTGGAGAAAAGAATCTCGAGATCGTGCCATACTAGCCATCCCAGGTCCCCTACTGACGTGTCGGGTTGGCCGCCACGGATATGGTTTATCCATCCATAGTGGATGACTATATCCGACCCCTATGTGTTATATGTTATAGTTTTAGCACGGTAGTCTTACAGGAGACCGGTGCATAATCAATGTGCTACGCGTATTTTTACATATACAAAAAGGATTGGCTAACCTTGCTGGAACAACAAAATATGAGGATTCCTATAACAGCATTATGGGGATAACTCCACCGAAATAGAAAGCCGTAGGAATGATTGGCCGCTTGAAAATGACTTGTTTGTGTCTTGTACCCTCCGTTAGTATCCAAGGGACACGGACTGTAATGGTGCATAGTCCAACCCATGTCCTTGTTTTGGTTGTTGGGTTGGACTTTCGTGCTACGACAGGCTGTGGACCGAGGTTACAATCGGAAGCTCATAAATTGACCATGACCATAGGTTGTGTCTCATCTTGTTTTGATATTGGCACGGTTGTCCTTGTTTGGTAGTACGGGTGCCGTATGGACTCGATGATGCTACGTCACCCTATGACTCATAAGCCAAGTCTTATTATTATCTTTATGCTTGTGTTTTATCTCACGCTTTTGTGCTCCCTTGTGGTACTTGCTATTCGGGCTGACCCCGCTGGTTTTGTTTGGCCAGATCACGTAGCAGAGTCCTAGATCCAACCTTCCTCCTGACGTCAATGGTGCATACTATAAGCATGGCTGGTGGGGGACTCGATTGGGTTTCTTCTCTACCATCTAGTATCATTACTTATGTTCTGGCATTTAGCTACCGACACTTGTTTAGTTGGTTGTTCTGGATATTTTGTCTGCTTGCATAATTGTAAATTAAATCAGACTGCAGCTGAATACCATTATGTACCTATGACTCTCGGGGCTAGCTAACTTATAAAGCTAGTTCCCTATGATCATTTTGATGAAGCGTCGGGGATGTCTTACTGCTTTATCTCATATGCTCATTTATTGTTGCTTTTGCTTTAATTGATTGAGACATAAATGTTCTGTGAGACCATAGGAGACTTGATTGTAGCATGCACCCCATCGTTTTATAATGGCCACGATCGTCGTATGACATTTTTATACCTCATATGAGGCAGTTGGCCTAGTCACTCTCCGTATTTCGGTACTGGGGTGTGATAGGCCGTGTCCCTGTTAGCAGTAGACCGAAGATACCTCCCGTATCGCTTTAGGCTATTTCTACCTGTGTGACAAAAAGACTCTTTCAGCGTGTAGCCATAAAACAAAACTATTCTTTAGTAACCGAGAATTTAAAAAGAATTTATGCAATATAAAATCAATTATATTCTATGGACTTGAAAAATCTCAAAACAAAAAGCTCAAACTATTGTAGCTAAATACATAAAGATGTATATGTATCCATACGTGCTACAAAATTATTAGGTAACAATAAATATAAGATAGCCAATACCTAAAGAATGAGCAAAAAATTATCAAGATCAAGAAAACTAAATGCTAGAAATTGTTAAACATATTTCAGAAAATTTACATAGTGCACTATAGAGATAAATATATCACATAAGTGTACACTAATAAGTATGGTCGTAACAAGAACAAATATCAATATCTAGTTATATGCAAATAAACATCTTCTCTCAAAAACACAATTAAAGACAAATCAATTAAAGAATATCAGTGAGAGCTAGATATTCATTAAAACATGTTAGATATTGAAAGTTGTTTAGGAATTATGCTACCAAAGTGGTTCTAGTGACCACACTTATGTTGGTTCAATTGCTTGAAAGATGACCTTTGTAGCTTTGCAATTACCAACATATTACATGGTTCTACTTGATATAAGAAGCTTCACTGCACCACGAGGCGAAAGACTTTGGTATCCAAAACTTGGATCCACATTTGTTAGTCTTTGGCATCCAAGTATATACATTTTGTTTACTAGTTTTCTAACTCTACAATACTGTGAGATGTGTCTGTGTTTATCATAATAATTGCATATACCAGAGGTGTTGGTGCTAGGTGCCATTGTGTAGATATGTGACTTCTGTGTATTCCGTAGATACTTGTAGAAGAAAACATGATGATGTGTAGCATTTGGTTTATATGCTTTCTTTGATCGTCTCCTATCATGTGTGTGATGTGTCTAGGACAGATCTCTGGCTGAGTAGCAGATATGACCTGTTTTACCAACTTTACTGTAATATTTTAAGAAAGAACATGTCTCATTATACTTAATAGATATAGCATCGATGTTATACTTCGTCTTCTCTAAATTATATAACTCGTCCAGCTTGGCATTGTTATGATCTCTTTTCTCAATAGTTTGGTGTGCATCATGCAAGCTAAGATCTTTTTTCTTTTATATCATCAATCTTCTGTGCAGCGATGTTATACTTTTTCTTCTCTAAATCATATAACTCCTTCATGTTACTGATGGAAGGTGTTTCTCATATATTTTTAATAAGAAAGACAACCTTTCACGTTTAGTAGTGTAAGCTTAGATCTCGTTTCAAGACTGCTTATATTTATCCAAGACTTTCTTGTTTCATCTAGCAAATCACTAAATGCATCTGAAAGTTCATGGAAAGTGAAATAGTCATACATGGGGTTAGTAGTTACTTGATCAAATGCCATCAAGCAGACATTTACAGAGCTACTGGGTCTGTCTTCTTTCCCTGATTCATTGGCTTCACTTTTATGCCAGATGCTGGTATTAGCATACTTTCGTCATGAAGACTTTATATTTGATCGTTCGTATCGACCCGTCTTCTTTGCCATTGGGCAGTCTTTCTTGATATGTCCAGTCTTTACAACCGTAGCAGATAGTCTCTTCTTCAATTCTTTCATGATAATCTTTCTTCTTTCGGTTTAATTTCTTAAACTTCAAGAATTTTTTGAACTTCTTTACAAGAAGAGCTTGTTCCTCAGCATCTGAATCTTCATCATCCGTGTCTTTGCTTGAGACTCTTATAGCATGATCTTTGAAGGTGATAGACTTTTCTTTTGGATTTTATTTTTCCAAGTCTTGTAAGTCTAGCTCATGAGTCATTAGTTTACCCTAGAGTTTCTCCAGCGATATTGTGGTGAGATCGTTTTCTTCTATGATCACAGTGGCCTTTGGGTTCCAGTTCTTTGTTAGTCCCCTGAGTTCTTTGGAACATTTTTGTGATTTGAGTAATCCTTACCAAGAGATGATAAAGGATTAGTATTATCAAAGAAATTATGTAAACATCTGAGTGATTGATTTATTTGGCTTCATCTTAAAGGCGTCATATTCTTGTGTCAATCTACTAAGATATGACTATAGGCCAGAGATCAAAATCAAGTGATTGATTTACAAGATTACCATCAATCACTGTTATATGTAGCTTTTTGTAGCCACATATGACTATAGACCAGAGATCAAAGTCAAGTGATTTCAGAAAGAAACTCATTCGTGTTTTCTAATATATGTAGTTTATTCCATCAAATAGTAGGGGTTTAATTATGGAATGCCTTTCATTGGTGAATATAGATTTCGGCTGTCATATGTATATACTCTAGAGTGTTATATTTGAATATAACCCGTTCTGATACCAATTGTAGGACCGCTGAGTACCTCTAGAGGGGAGGGGGTGAATAGCATACATGTGCGTAGCGGAATAAAAATTACCTCTAAAAATTTGTAAGATAGTAACAATCTAATATGAAGTAAGCAATATTTAAATAAGTTCGTAATCTAAGGAGATCAGAGAGAAGAACTCAAATACCAAGATTTATACTGGTTTTCCTCTGAGAGGACTAGTCCAGTTGCAAGTACTTAACTCGATATTAAATCCACTATCTCGTCAAACACAAGCTTTGAATCCGAAGTGCTTACAGCTCCTTACAACACGTAATTTTTATTCAAAGCGCACTACTTCAACTTGCAAGCCTTTAATCCGAAGGACTTGCCGACTTCAGGAATAGAATGAAAACTGAGATATTTTCAAGCCTTTTGTACAACTTGACCAAACTTCTAGATTGAACCGAAAATGATACTGACTTGGCTGGGAGTTATAAAGCTCTAATTTGAAAGTAAGAATCTCTTTAAAAATACTAGAATGAATAGAGAATAGAAGAGATGATCGAGTGAATAGAATGAATAATTCTTCTTATAGTATTTTCTTAGACAGAACTCGCAGAGTTCGGTAGTCCAACATTCAAAAAACTGAATATTTGGAGCTTGTTCTTCAGGATGCATGTCCCTCGAAACATGGTCAGGGGGACCGAGTTCGGTCTGAGATTGGTTGCCCTGTATTAAGGTTGGTTGGGCTCTTTTTGAGTAGATTTTGGACTCTATTTGAGTGGGCTTTTTGTGGACTGATTGAACAATATTGATATAGGCTTTATGTTGGCTTTTTGGTAGAGTTTATGAAAATAAACTAAGTACCAAATCAGTCCGATGTATAAATTTCCTTGACTCAATTAAAGGTCAAATACAGAATAAATATTTATTTTGAGACAGGGGCATGACATATTTTATGGTGTCCCATACAGGTCCTGATTAAATCATTTCGGTTGCGTTAATGTACCGAACGAGCCTGCAATAGGATAGTGTATTAGAATCTCAATCCATAACTGCTATTGAATTTCCTTTTGATATCTACTATCGTCCTTGAACCTCATGTTCGTAATCGAACATACCTCTCTTGAACTCCTTGTATTGAATTCTCATCTTTTCTAGTTTCGGAAAATCAAACATCTATGCTTGATGAACTATTTTGTTTATATTGTACGATAGAAGTAAGAAGGATAGAATATTATAGGGAGCGATTATCCACATACGAGTAGGGTAGGGATAGATACCTATATTAGATGGACCGAGTAGGTAGGAGTAGCATTCTTCTACAATAAATTTTTTAACTTAGAGGACATAGGAACCCATGCTTGATAAGAGTAGGTAAATAGCTAAGCTGGGTAGAATTTTATAGATATTCTCCTAAGATGGAGTAGAGTACATTGTAAGATTTGACCCTAACAAGAGATCTTAAAATTACTAGACTAATCTATCTTATCATTTTCCTAAGATATAACCTCGAATAAAAGTAATAGAAGGATTCTTATCGAGTGCTAATATCAGGATAGGTGACCTAGTATTAGATAGAGTATGAAGGTTTAAGTTAGGCTAGACGACTGTCTCTACATATGGCAAGACTAGCTTTGAAACGATCTATAAACACCATGACTAGAAGATTGACCAATATGTGTGTGTCTCTATTCAGCTCAGCCTCGACCCTTGTCTAGCAGATAGGTGCAAAATTTTAGGTATACTTGTAAGAATTTTATATCCTGTTGACAGTCAAAAGAAGTAGAGTATTATTTTCGTTATATTTTGTTGAAGACTTGGCCTATATAGGAATAGTGTTGAGTTAGTAATAATTTTTCCTTATAGAGTTGCTAACCAATAGCACCATAACTGTACTTAGGACTTCTTAGAAAGCCTTGATTTTATTCTACAATACCTAAGTTTTATATTCCATATAGAAAGTTGTACCATTCTTGACATTGACTTTTGTTGTTGTCATCACACAAGTTAGGATGGACCTAGCTAAGGGTACCTTATTTTCTGGTAGGTTGTGTGAACTTAGAATCCCAATAGTAGTAGTGTCCTTTGGAAATCATGTTTGATTAGTTTCTTTTATATCATGTTTTAAATTTGAGGATAGAGTGTAAGACTAAGCAGACGGTCAGAAGAGCATATTTAGCAACGAGTTATCCCATATCCAGCAAAGGAGCTCCCAACTTGTCATAATTGTGGCAAGAATGGACACATTCAGCGAGATTAGCGGAGAAGACTAGAAAAATGCTTGCGGTATGGATCTGAATAGCACCGTGCCATGGAGTGTCCACAGCAGAGTGACAGACAACAACATCTAGCTTCGAGGCTAGCACTACCAGCACCATCAGGACCGAGACCACCTACTCAGGCAACTACAGTTTCGAGGCTACCAGCACCTGGAGAACAGAGAATTGGCAAGGATTATGTTATGGCACCGATAGAGAATGAGCGTAAGAGAGTAGCTATAGCAGGTATTTTTTTAGTTGCACCTATTTTTGATTTTAAGGCTATATTAATTTCTTTTAGTTTCGTAGCCATGCCTAGAGCAGCCACTTCACCCTTAAATAAGAATTTGAAAGATTCATATGGGAAGAAGTTAGGAATCCATGCTTAATAGGACCAGGTAAAGAACTAAGGTGGGTGGACTTCCATAGATGAGAGTATTAGAGAGATTACCATATATTAGGAATGATTATTCAATCATAAGCCTTATTTATGGTGGTTGTTTCTTCTGTTAGCAC
>JANAVB010004800.1:13464199-13472930 GCA_029216955.1 Iris pallida
GAGGCGAGTACCCCTACAAACTTTATTTTACTGTATATGATAATTAATTGCGTATGAACCATGTTAATACAGTAATTTAAACTGGAAAACCGTATCTTACAGGTTTTTCTATATCTAGCGTATGCTTCACATGCTTTAATTAAAATTGATCTCAGTACCTACCATATTTTAAATTGCTCTCAGTACCTGCCATGCTTATACTGCTCCCAGTATCTTTCACATGTTTTATACCGTTCTCGTATCTCTCACATGTTTTATACTGTTCTCGTATCTCTCATATGTTAGAATCTGGGTTATGGAGAAACTGATAGTTGAGTACGTGATCATGCCCCCTCTATCGTCTCGAGCAAAGTTTTATTTTATATATTACTGCACCGTAGGCATTTCTCAAAGCTGTATTTGTACGTATGTACATCTATCGCCTTTACACTTGTACGAAAGTACATTTTATTATGTGCCCCTGAACATTGTACACCTATTGACGATCACGTACCTATTCCAGTTTTAAACTCTAGATATACATATATCGCCATGACAAATTTATTCCTGACATGATAGATTTGTGATATGACATGATTGTGATACGACATGAGATAGATTGTGATATGACATGATTGTGATACGACATGAGATGTGACATGATTCTTATTTACTACATCTCTTTTTATTCCATGCTCAGTATGTTTAGTTTGTAGAATCAGTACTTGCTCCCGTCCTGACAGGATAACATTGTAGGCATACTTTCGGAGGAAGATTTGCTCTGTGATCTTTTCTATGGACCCACTACAGAGGACCCGACTTTTGCTCCCGAGGAAGTCCCTGTAGGGAACCTCGCTTGGTAGTCTCGCTTAGATTCTTTTTGGCTTAGTTATTGAACTGTTTAGACTATATCTTGTATTCACTGGACTTTGTCTCCAGTTTAATACTTTGGAAGTGTATTATTAAGTCTATATTTACTTTACTTTCGCTTATAGATGCTGTGTTGTGATGAACCTATTAAATGTTATATTAGAACTGTTAGTAGCTTAGATCCTTTATTGTTTATACTTAGAACAGCTTACTACGCTTTAACCAAGCGTAGGCTGGACATGGCTCGACCCGGCCCAACAATTTGGGTAGCGGATCGTGTCATATTTTTAGTGGCGGCCCATGCAGGTCAAGACTTAAGTTGTTTGGTTACGTTATTGTACCAAGCATGCCTGCAATTAGGATCTTAGGACAACTTGTTCACACTAGGGATAACAATTAGAACACCTAGAGGATTTCTAGGATTGCAACATAGGAAAACTCATCACAGCATAGGACCGTTAACTATATTTAGTATCTTGATTGAAATTCAGTGGGTTACAGTTTTGACCAGGATAGTACCCTTGGGATGACCCCTGAGGATCTCACTCTATTCTTACCTCAAAATATGTTTCCGCTTATTTCTATTTGTTCTTCCTTAATTCGTTGTTGAAATTGATTTCTGATTTTCGTTGTTGACTTTGATCTTGTATCATGATAAATTTTGTGGATTGAATTGTGATATATCCTGATAAGGTAAATGTCTGCTTTATTTATGGAGTTTAGAATTTATCTCAGCCATATTAGCTGGTATGACAAAAAACATAGGGCCTGATTTTGGGTATACTTATCTTAGTTATGGAATTTAGATTTTTTCGCAGCCATACCAGTTGGCATGGCAAGAATTCTGGATAATATGATTATAGGGTGTATACCTTAGTTATGACTCTTTCGTTTGTTGCATCTAAGCTTACTGGTGTGACAACAATTCTGGCAACATGATTTCAGGAAGACGAGTATGGTTATCAGATCATATCTCAACTTGGTTCACTTCGTTATGACCAAATGAGCAAGAATAAATTCTTATTATCATTCTTCTCCGTCTTGATTAACTATGTCCTATCTACATCTACAACTAGGATTAGGATTGCTTTCATGTTATCTTTTTGGACATAATTATTTTTGTGTTCCATCTTTCCTATGATTTGACTAAACCCTTCTTCAATAACCTCTTGGGTAATTCTTCTCGTCTTTCTCGGTAATTGTTGGAAACACCTTATAGATTGATCCAAGAAAGGTTCGAGAAATTAGATTTTAACCTTGTATTACGGAATCGAGAGTTTTACAGCCAGAGAAATACTGGCGATGCAGGACTTCAGGTGACGGCATCATGATTACGTATGTTTCACGAATCTTACTTGAACCATACCCTATGTATTTGATTAATATTTCATGGATTTAGTCAAGATAAGTTCAAGAACCTGTATTATCTGCTGTGTACTGCAGCCATCCGTCGTATTACGGAACAAAGAAGTTATTTCAGCCAGATGCACACTGACTTGGCAATAACTTCACGTGACCTAATCGCGGAGGTATATGGTTCTCGAGTTTTACCTCGACTACGTCGTATGCATCTCATTGTCTTCGTACCGTTCTTGGAGACATTCCGACAAACTTTTCTGTCTTGCTTAACCCTTTAACTTGTTTGGACACTGTTATGGATTGCTTGACCCAGTCTTAGGCGTTGTTACCTTCTATTTTGATAGACGACCGAAATAGCGAAACCTTGTTAACTAATTCTATAATATAATTATGAATGTATTGTGTGTTTGTGATAAATACTTTTCCTAGGGATTGGTTAGATTAAGCTTATAGGACAAGTATGAGTGACTGACTGTAGTAGACTTGGAAACCATTAAGAACGATTGTATTGATATTATAAATTGATGATAGGGTATCTAAGATGGAGAAATAAGATAGTATATTATTGTGACTATGGATTGAGGATTAGAATCTTGTGCTTAGCAGTTTGAGGATTGAGCATTACAGGACTTGTATGACCAAGTGATTATTGGTTATCTACAAGCTATTTACTTATGATTGGAGGGTAGATCGATATGTGGAATGATATTGAATAAGTTAGAATGAGATATAATATTACGTACGAGATCAGGAATATATCAGTTAAAACGACAAGGAACAAGGCAAAGACATATGTACATTGGTAATTAATAAATCGGGAGTTTGAAATTGAGGATTTATATTCGGAAGAGTTATTAAGTAAAAAGAAGAAGGCTCTACGCCAAGGATAAGTATTGAACGTATACTTTCAAGGAGAAACTGTAGGAAAGTATTGACGACAAATAATGCAAAGGGCTTGTGGATTGATAGAATAAGGATACTTAGGATGTGATAAGAAAATCAAGTATTTACAAATTGAGGTTGGAAATATGGTTGATGATTAAGCATTTTAGGCCTATGGACATGTCCAGAGAATGACCTGTATTTTAGGGTATACATTAAGGTTCCATATTAGTATGAAAGATTCTAAAGGATATATGACGTAGTTTATGATAGAAGGACCTTTGTTGAACCTGAACCAAAAAGATTGTAAAGAGAAACAGAAGAGATGATCACAAGGGTAGCAGATTGAGTATTGTAGCCAGAGCAGCTACATGTTATAGTTTGACCTACTTGATGATTTTAAATTTTGAGGGCGAAATTCTTTTAAGGTGGGTAGGATGTAAGCCCCCTGAATTTTAGGGTTTATTTTAAATTTTCTAAATGAATTATTTTCAATAAATATTTTATTACTTAATTGTTTTGATCATTAATGTTCTTTCCCATGACTTTGACTTCTGGAGCGTCAGGGATGCCAATCTCTGGAAACTCTCTTCATGAGTTTGAAGTAGACAAGATTATCTTCGTTTTGATATATCATGTCCCACTTAAACTTGTTCTCTTGTGCTCTTTTTGTATCGCACAACTTCGGGTAAATTTAGACCATTTGTTCAATTAAATAATTATTAATTGAATTTTCACTTTTATCTATGATCATCGTTTGCACGTTGCCGTGACTTTTAATTTGGGAGCACAAGACTAGTCGTTTTCTTGAAACCAACTTCTCATGCATGATCTACTCGAGACGTTCTACACCCATGACCTTCGTGTCCCACTCAAACACTCCATTTTGTGCTTCATTTGCTTCGCACAACTTTCGGGTCAATTTAGGCCAATTAATTATCTACCGTAAAATGTGACCTGACTTCCAATTTAATTTCGGGACCCGACATCGATCCAACCTAGTCAACCCAAAGTAGGAACATGGTCCACATAAAGCCTACTACTATATGATATTTGTGTCCCATTTATTTGAGTCCCCACATGTCTCTTATTTACCCATGATCATAAATACCTATTTAAATTCAATTATTGCACCATGTCCGATTTTGACCCGACCCGCCTCAACCGAACCCGAACCCAAGCTCCATGTTATCCCCTTATGAATACCCCACACAATTTTCCTTTTTCCCTATTTTTAAAATATCTCTATACAAATATCTTTCCCTCTTTTTCTAATATGTATATATATATATACTTATATACATATATTCAAATATCTCACTCTCACTCCTCCTTAAAACACTTCCATACACCTCACCCCCTCATTCCCCATACCAGCACAACACTCTCCCCTTCAGCCGACCTCTTTCTCTCTTTCTCAAATATATATCTCTCTCTCTCTCTATTCTCACACTCTCTCTCTTTACATATATTATACACACACACACACAAAAACATATATCACTCTCCCTCTCTCAACAGCACACTCTCCCTCTACTCTACAGCCGATATCACCACCCTCACCATCATCCTCTCCTTTTTCTTCCTCACCATCACTCTCACCATCACCACCATCATCATCATAAAGCTCACCACCATCACCATTATCGCCTTCACCATCATCATCCTCAACATCATCACCACCATCACAAGCACCACCATCACCCACACCCCCAGCGGGCCTCCGCCACCGCCGGTAACTGCGTCGCTCGTCGTGACCCTGCCTGGTCTGTCATCGCGCGGCCATGCGCTGCACAGCAGTGCGCATAGTGCACGTAGCAGCGCGCGCGTGAGCCGCGTGGCATCCGGCCATCCGCCACCACGGCGACCTCCCCTGCCCGACGAAGCTCCGACGACCACCCCCGGAGCAGCGCCTCCTTCCCCGACGTGCCACGTACACGATTCGTGCGTTTCGCACGGAATCCCGGCGTGACGCGCGCGGGATCGAACTCAAAATTGTGTTTTGGGACAGCGACTTCGCGCACATTTTTTGAGAGATTCGACTGTTGGATCGGCGAACTCTTTGCTCCGTCACAATCTCGGTATATACCCCTTCACTCATATCAAGTTTCGTCCGATAATTTCATCGTTTGATACATCAAAACTGGCCACCAAGTTGACACTTTAAATTGTACTATTTTTGGACAGTTTTGTGGAGCCAACTTCGTCAGCTCGTAACTCCGCCGTCGCAGCTTCTGTTGGTGCGCTACTAGTTCCTGTGCATAGCTGGTATAACCCTCTTCCTGTCTCTTAAGTTTCGTTTTATTATAAGCACGTTTGGTTGATCGAATTCGACGCCAAAGTTGGCCGTCCGAATTCCTTAATTTGTACTTGTTAAAATCTATTTTTGAATCCGGGACTCCAGATTCAATTTCTGACACCACCAGTAGACTCGTGGCGTCGTTCTGGCACTTTTATATATAAAGTTTGTTAGATTTGGAGGACGTGGGCCCTGACATGTATTTCGGTGCAAAACGGGTCCCCCAGTCCGAGTCAACGGATCACTTTGAGATCGGCTCATCGGAATCCAATTTCGGATATACCGTTGAGTTAGTATCGTCATTCTGGACTCGTTGACATATAATTTGCTGAGTTTTGAAGACATTTGCTCCGGCACGCATTTTCGTGCAAACAGGATTTCAAATGTTCGCGTCAACGTGTCATTTTAAGATCTGCTCATCGGAATCCAATTCTGGATATACCGTTGAGTTCGTATCGTCATTATGGACTCGTTGACGTATACTTTATTATTTGGACTTTGGCTTCGACATGCATTTCCGTGCAAATCATATACCAATATCCAGGTCAACGGACCATTTTGTGATCGGGTCATCGGAATTCCATTTCGGACATACCGTTGGGTTCGTATCATCATTCTGGATTCGTGGACATATAATTTGCTAGATTTTGTAGACTTCTATCCTAACACATTTTTCGGTGCAAAGTGTGTCCAACGACGGACATCATTTTGATCCGAAATTACCTTTTTGCCCCTGTGTCCAAATTGGACTTACGGGTAGGCTATCCTAGCTAATTTGACCAATCTGGACACGTTGATGATATTTGTTTTGTCATCTGACGACATCTGTAGATTTTGTTTATGTGTCATCCTTAATTTGTAATTAATTATTATTATTAGTGTATATATTTACATGTTTAGATTTTGTAAAACTCTAAAATGATCTTTGTGTTTCTAAGGGTTCTAATGGTTGGTTATAGGCTTAGTGTCACCTAAAATTGATTTTCTATGCTAGGACATCCCTTAGCTAGTATCCAGTTAGGAATCGTGTCACACCTGTATGTAGGTCCTAAAAAATCAAGTTGCACACATCAACAAAGTCATGAAGATCAAGAAATGCATCTTTCAAATGAACTGTGTAGACATCAGATTGTGCATCATACAAATTGCGCACACTAGACTGCGCACACTCTCAAGCGCGCAGGCTGACGTGGCAAATCATCATCATTACCTGACACAATCAAATCTTCTGACAGCTGACAGCACGGAGAACGAGGCGACTGTTTGTTTAATCGTGCAGCACGGCGCTCGAGGACAGCTGACAGCACAATCGGCCAGCCTATCTGGTGCGTAATCCATATTGGCGCAATCCATGCCTGCGCTGTCCATTCCTGCGCAATCCAAAGCCAGCGCAATTTAGGTTGCGCACTTTATCAACACAACTGACAATATATACGTGGCATTCATGCCATCAATTGCTCATTACGTGGCAACCGTCTATGCACAATCATGCGCATTTCAATCAAATGATGCCATGTGTCCAAGACAGTTGGCCCATGATCAGATAACTGCCTGCGCAGTCTACAGTTGCGCAATCCAATTCATGCGCAATCCATCATGCGCAGTCTAGAATAACTAAAAGTTAGTTATTTCCAGAACTCTATAAATAGAGTTTCAAGTCTCCATTCAAAGAGATCACAGATCACAGAGATTAGAGATCATCACCAGAGATCAGAAGTTCTTGCCCAAGTGCTGCTGCATTCTTTCGAGGCTTTTGCCTTCAAATTTCCGAGGCTCTTGCCTTCAACTTCAACTTCAGAGGCTACCGTCTTCAAAGTTCACACCGTCCAAGGGATAAAGCAATCGTCTTCTAGATTGGATTCCTATAGTTGTACCTTTCCCAGAATTCTTGTAATCTTTACAAAGTTTGTATCAATAAAGTTTCATACTTTTGTTTTTGCAAACAAAATGGCGACTCTGCTGGGGACGACTTTCTCCTCCGACGAGGAAGTGACAACTCAATGTGACGTAGCGTCTATCGGGAAGACGCAGAAGACTCTGGTTGTGAAGGTCAACCAGACAGCCTATGAAACCATGATCAATTCCAAGACCACTCCTCGCACTGCAACTACTTCTGCCACGAGCAAAGTGCGCCCAGTGTGGGTCTCCGAGACTGCTGCGTAGTCCATCAACTCTGTCAGCAAGACTGCTGCGCAGTCTGCCAAGAAGCCTGCTGCGCTATCTGCTGCAGAGTCTACAGTTGCTGCCACTAAGACTGTTGCACAATCTGTCTCTGTCAAGAACGCTGTGTAATTTGCTATTGCTAGTGCACAGAAGACTTCTTATGCTGCCTTGTCAAAGTATAAGACTCCTCTGCCTCTGGCGCAGTTGGCTGCCCATCTTCCTGCGCAAACCAACACTCCAGCAACTAGAGTGCATCCTAAACACTCTGTGGCCAGAACTCCTGATGCGCAAACCATAGTATCTGTGGTCAGAACCAGAAAGTTTTCTGTCAAGGACTCTCCTGCGCAACCTGCTAGTGCACCATCCACTCATGCACAAACCATGTCTGTGCAATCCAAGAGAGACAGCCCTTTGGCTAATCTTTATTCTTCTCACAACAAAGGAAAGAGTGCTGCTCCTCTCCAACACCCTGCTGCTCCTGCACAATCCACTGGGGGTAGTCTTTTGGCTATTCCTCCTCCTCTCCAGGACAAAGGAAAAGGCCCTTTGGTCTTTTTTCAAACTTCCTCGTTCCATGACTTGGAAGACAACAGAGGGAAACGCTCTTTAGCTAACCCTTCTTTCCAAAACAAAGGAAAAGGCCCTTTGGTCTTTTCTCAATCTTCCTCGGTTTTTACCGTTGAAGATCAATCTGAATGTGCTCCGGCATCAGTCAGTACAAAAACTCTTTCAAACAAGGATTCTTCTCTCCATGTTAAAAGAACTTGTACTGATCAGAGAGGTATTCTGCCGACTCCGGTAGCAGAATTCCAGGATCTCCCAACCCTCAAAATCTCCCGTTCAAGACAGGGAAAACTGCTGGTGTCTCAAACAGAAACCCCTGGGGGGTGAGTTTGCAGATCTAAGAACTTATCTTAACAGGCCAACATCGGTAAAACGCAAACAGCCAATACCGAAGATCAAACATCATCAAAAGCAGACTTCCAGGATCAAGAATCCGGACACCTATGCTAATGAAGTGAGCACCTCCCTGTACACTCAAGGGACAAAAAATTTGAAGAATCGGAACTATGTTCCGAATGTTATCAAACAACATATCCCTCGAACCTTTCCTCGTCCCGTTGCTGTTCCTGATCTCCGAGAACACCTTAAGAAAAAACGGGACAACATCCCAACATC
>JANAVB010004800.1:13472943-13577943 GCA_029216955.1 Iris pallida
TAGTATTACTTGATTCTCGACACATTGGTGCACGACTAGTATTGTCGAATTTCTGTCATGAGATGTCATTCCTGGATTTCTTGGGATACTAGTACTTGCTTGGTCTTGATTTCTTGTACTTGTATTGACGCTGATTCCTGAAGAGGACTTGCTCTCCTCTTAGGGAATCCCGCGTTATGACGTGCTATGTCCGGATCCGTATACTATTCGGAGAATAGAGAATTTTATAGATAGTGTGATAATGCCCATCTTGAGTTACTACTTGTATCATAGCTATACCCTCACCTCACGATGGGTATAGCCTGACCTGTGCTACTACTTGCTCCATAGCTTGCCATCCCGGCCGGGCCGAGTCCATGTACTTGTAACCGGTCGGCTGGAAGCCTGATCTTGACCCTTACCGATCACATTATGCTATAATATTCGAGGCACATTTTATATTTATTACATCAGTCACATATTACAGTTCAGCTTACTTTCCCTGCATGATTCACCTTGACATGATTTTCAGTTTACATATCTTGTTATACTTACATCTTGATATATTCATCTTGTACTCTGTTATGACTGACTGTTAGAGCATTTGTCATTACTATGGAATTTGTTGCCACCGTTGTACTACTTATTTTCTGACAGGATACCGTTATGATATATCCAGATGACATAGATACGGACTGTTCTACCCACTATGGGTATGGTCAGGACATAGACTGCGACCAGCTGACACCCTCGGAGCCAGTGGACGACAGTACACCTCTCTAGATCTATTAGCTAGGTTTGTCTGGACTGCGATCCAGCTTATGTTAGACTTTTGATACATATGTTACGGGATCTTATGTTATGTCTTCGACTCATTTCTGGTTGTGACCTTGCTTTATTTCGTATTCTATATTCACCATATCTATCTGATATTCGTGCCTATCTTTCCTAGTTATTGTGATTGAGTTAAGATTATATACCTCGTGCGGAGATGACATGTCTTATTATTGTGTCTAGATGCTATACTTTCTAGGAGACCTATACAGCGTTCTACCGCCGATTTTGCGCGTAGGCTGGACGTAACCGCTTCTCGTGCCCCTAATCAAGGTGCGGATCGTGACATTTTTGTGGTGGCCCATGCAGGTCTCCGAGTTAGAGTCGCAACTAGTACGATTTTTCGTAGTGGTGCTCGACTTAGAGTGCTGCTACGAGCCTGCTATTAGAAATTTGGTCTAGTTATTACTACTAGAATTTCTCAATCACACCTAGGAAAATTTTCGATCTTTCGATTATTATGATGACTCTCCTTGTATTAAAATTTACTGTCCTTCTTTGATAATATCTTCTCATGTGCCATATTGATCTCTTTGTTTCAATTTGTCTCCAGGATGACGAAGACGCACCCGCAGGCCACTGGATCGAGTAGCTTGTACGAGAGATCTGACCAGGCTGAGGAGGAAGTTCAGGAGACTGTCCCCATTGTTTCCACTATCCCGGAGGCCGTGGCAGTTGTGCAGGGAGGTCTACCACCTCCACCCCACAGGGTTTCGGTCGTCGTTCCAGAGATGCTACCGCCACCACCTCCGATACCGACGGATACACACCATATGTTCCTTCTCCTTCAGCAGATGATGGAGACTCAGCGAGCCCAGGCAGAGGCATCACAGCCAGACGGAGACATCACACCGCCAGACTGAGATGTTGAGGCAGAGCATGGAGAACTCACATCAGCTTACTGGCAGCCGTGGAGAGAGTGGCACCGGGTACGGTGCAGGCCCTACCAGCCAACAGCCGTACCAACAGCAGTTTAGGCCAGGGACAGTATTAGATTTTAGGAAGATGCTCCAGAAACTTCATGGGCACGGAGGCATCCTTTATGCAGACGATTGGCTAGAGGACGTGCAGCGAGTATGGAGCTGGCAGAGCTTTCGAGAGGACTTTAGGTTTTAGCCGCAGCCAGCCGATTCTTCGACTTCGCGCTGACATGGTACCGTACGGATCCTCATGCGTCGTGTAAGAGGGCTGTATGGGAGAACTTTCGGAGGCTCTTCAAGGAGAAGTTCTTTCCGAA
The DNA here is from genome assembly GCA_029216955.1 of Iris pallida. Taxonomy (NCBI): domain Eukaryota; kingdom Viridiplantae; phylum Streptophyta; class Magnoliopsida; order Asparagales; family Iridaceae; genus Iris; species Iris pallida. Next base: position 13,474,994 of record JANAVB010004800.1, read on the forward strand.
CGTGGCTTTACAGCGTTGGAGGGCCAGTTTGTGGGTCTAGTGCAGGAGAACTCGTCGGTGGACGAGTATGCAGCAGAGTTCTTCGCCTTAGCAGGTTCGCTCCCGATCTGATCCAGGATGAGGGGCAGAAGGCTCGTAAGTTTCAGAAGAATTATTCATGCAGTGCGCACCCGCATCTCGGGTCGTCGAGACGCGACGTTCGATCAGATATTGATGGACGCACAGATTGCAGAGGAGGACTTCGGCCTCAACGAAGAGGAGCGGTGATATCATAGGGGCGAGTTCCAGTGTGGATCGGCCATGCACCCCCACATTAGCATCAGCAGAGGCCATTTTAGCAGCAGCATTAGGCACCAGCACGTGCCCAACAGCAGCAGGGTCAGGGCCAGAGGCAGACCCAGCAGTGTGCTTTCTGCGGAAAGAAGGGGCATAGCAGAGACGTATACAGGAGAAGGTTAGGTGCTTGCCTATTCTGTGGAGGGACCGACCACCAGCTGAAGGGCTGCCATGTTCGAGCAGCCAAGGAAGGCCAGGACAGGGCACTGACGGGACCGGCAGTTCGCCGAAGGGTCAGCCACTCCAGACACAGCAACAAAAGTTCGTCCAGCATCAGAGGGTACCCCAGGGCAGAGCCTTTGCACTAGCAGTGGAGGAGTTTGAGCCTGAGTCAGATGTTGTGGCAGGTCATGTTCTATCGATTCCTTTCTGCTTTCGCCTTGTTTGATTCTGGTGCCACGCACAGTTTTGTGTTATTTCTTTTGCTCTTAGACACAACATCATTGCTGAATTTTTGGGTAGGACTTGCAAGATTATGACCGGGGGAGGCATTATCCTGGTTAATAATATTTGCAAGAGGCAGAGAGTTACCCTGGGAGGCCGGGACTGATGAGTGCGTGTCTGCTCGTAATACCCCTTCCGAAGTACGATATGGTGCTCGGTATGGATTGGTTGAGCAGGCACCATGTTAGTATAGATTGTAGAGGAGGTAGAGTTCTTTTTAGGCCGTCGGGAGAGCCAGAGATCGAGTTTGCTCGAGGAGTAGTGGAGCCGGAGGCTGGATTCTGTGGAGCTTTGTTGGCGGGGCAGACTTGCCACATCCGTTGATAGCTGAGTTCTCGGATGTCTTTCCCGAGGAGTTACCGGGGATGCCGCCAGACAGGGATGTTGAGTTCTATATAGACTTGGTGCCGGGAGCTGACCATTTCACAGAACGTTTATAGGGTCAACAACAGCGAGTTGATAGAGCTGAAGAAGCAAGTCGACGAGCTGTAGAACAAGGGGTTTATCAGATCCAGTTCTTCGTCGTGGGGAGCGCAGTCCTGTTTGTGCCGAAGAAGGACGGTACGGCCCGCATGTGTATTGATTACCGGGTGCTCAACAACCTCCCTATCAAGAATAGATACCCTTTGTCGAGGATCGACGATTTGTTCGATCAGCTGAGTGGGGCGAAGGTATTTTCGAAATAGACTTGAGGTCCGGGTATCACCAGCTGAAGGTGAAGTGGATGACATTCGAAGACGGCATTTTGGACTCGGTACGGCCAGTACAAGTTTACAGTGATGCATTTGGGTTGACCAATGCTCAGCGGTGTTCATAAACTTGATGAACAAGGTATTCCATCAGTACCTTGACAAGTTGTGGTGGTCTCATAGATGATATCTTGATCTATTCGAAGACGCAGGAGGAGCACGAGGAGCATCTGAGAGTTGTGTTAGAGACTCTGAGGAGGGAGCAACTCTACGGGAAGATTTCGAAGTGAGTTCTTCTTGGACCAGGTCGAGTTCTTAGGTCATGTTGTGACCGAGCATGGGATCTCAGTGGACCAGAAGAAGATTTCAACAGTTGAGTCTTGGTCTACACCCAGTTCAGTTGCCGAGGTTCGAGCTTTCTGGGTTTGGCTGGCTATTATCGGAAGTTCGTCCAGGACTTCTCGCGGATTACAGAGCGATGACTAGACTCACCAGGAAGGACGTGGAGTTTGTCTGGACTGATGAGTGTCAGGCTGCATTCGATGAGCTGAAGAAGAGGTTGACCTCAGCTCCGATCTTGACTTTGCATCTGGGTCAGGTGGTTTTTCGATCTACAGCGATGCTTCAGGAAAGGGCTTGGGTTGTGTTCTTTAGCAGCACGGGAAGGTGATTGCTTATGCATCTAGGCAGTTACGTCCTCATGAGAAAACTATCCTACCCATGATCTGGAGTTGGCCGCGGTTATTTTTGCTTTGAAGTTATGGAAGCATTACTGTACGGAGAGTGAGTTGAGATCTTCACAGATCACAAGAGCTTGAAGTATGTTCACTCAGAAGGAGCTGAATATGCGACAGAGGCGGTGGTTAGAGCTGATGAAGGACTTCGATATCACTACAGTACCATCCGGGAAGGCCAATGTAGTTGCAGATGCCTTGAGCAGGTATCCAGTAGCTATGTTCTTGACGACAGATCGTTATCTTTTGGCCGACCTGGATAGTTTGGGTATCGAGGTCATCGTTCCGGGTGTAGAGATCCAGATGTGGGGTTTACAGATTCAGTCTGAGCTGATGGATAGAGTCAGGTCAGCGCAGTATGATGATGTTGCCATAAGGAGCATCAGGGAGCATGTACGGACGGGTTGGCTCGACAATTTCTCTTTAGCCGAAGATGGGTCGTTGCGGCACGGTACTAGGCTGTGCGTTCCGCATGAAGAGCTTCGGAGGAGGTTCTTCAGGAAGCACATCGCTCTCAGTATTCTATGCATCCTAGAGCCAACAAGATGTATAGGGACCTGAGAGAGCACGTATGGTGGTATGGCATGAAGCGAGGTAGCTCAGTTTATATCTCGTTGCCTTGTATGTCAGCAGGTGAAGGCCGAGAGACAGAGACCAGGTAGATTACTACAACCGCTACCCAGTCCGAGTGGAAGTGGGAGCACATCACCATGGACTTTGTATCAGGACTTCCACGATCGCCAGGAGGGAAAGACGCGATTTGGGTCATCGTTGATAGATTGACCAAATCGGCCCACTTTTTGCCTTTCAAGGTGGGTTTTTCTACGGAGTGGCTGGCAGAACTGTACGTTCGTCAGATCGTAGATTGCACGGAGTTCGTGAGCATAGTCTCTGATCGGGATAGTCGTTTACTTCTCACTTTTGGAGGAGTTTGCATACTAGCTTGGCACCAAGCTCAAGTTTAGTACCGCTTATCACCCCAGACAGACGGGCAGTCAGAGAGAACCATTCAACGCTGGAGGATATGCTTCGCACATGTGTGTTATATCTCGGGGGTTCTTGGGAGGACCATCTTCACCTGGTAGAGTTTGCTTACAACAACAGCTACCAGGCCAGTATAGAGATGTCGCCATTCGAGGCTCTATATGGACGGAGATGCCATACTCCTTTGTCTTAGGACGATGTCGGCGAGAGGGCGCTTCTTGGGCCGAGATGGTTGTGGATGCGGCCGAGAAGGTCAGGTTGATTAGAGGCAGACTTTGGGTGGCTCAGGATAGGCAGCGGCATTGGGCCGATAGTCACCGGAGACCGTTAGAGTTCGAGGTTAGTTTCAGTTTTCGGTCGTGTTTGTTTGTGATTGTTTTAGTTATGTACTGAGTTTTGTCTTATGTCTAGGATGGTGACATAGTGTTTCTGAGATATCCCGACACGTAGCACGATTCACTTTGGCAGGGGGAAGCTTAGTCCGTGCTACATTGGACCTTTACCATCATAGAGAGGATCGGTGCAGTAGCCTACCGACTGGACTTGCGGCCTCGCTCGAGGGAGTGCACAACGTGTTCATGTATCTCAGCTGAGGCGGTACGTGTCATGCCCCGATCCTACTAGGGTCGTCCTTCTTGCCTGGATCCCTGCGGGATCGATCGTCCTCGCTAAGGCGTGATGCCGTGTAAGCCTAAGTTGCGCTTGCATAAGGCCACGTACCTGCACAAAACAACTAGTCAAGCAAAACACACGCACGTACCCACTAGTTAAGCAAAACTCACGCACGCACCCATTCATTGCAGAAAAATCAAATATTGGACACAGAGATTTGAAATGAAAATACTTCTTTTATTGATAAACTTTGATAGGAATACAAGTACAAAGCTTTGCAAACTCATAATTGACTTATATTGGCTACATGATTCTCTTTGAAACTCTCTTTAAAAATAGTCGCAATGCCCATACATGATATCCCTTTATTACATGCTAGAAATGAAAGAACTTCAAAGGAAAAGAAAACTGAAACTTGACTGGAAAGAAAATGAAGCTTCGAGGCAGTCCACAGCTCTACTGGGCTAGACGAGCTTTAGTGCCTCTTTGAAATCCTCCTGTCTTCTTTGCTTTCTGAAAAAGATGCCCACAACGTGGGTCAGCACACATCATGTACTGGCGAGCGGCTTTTCGTCGAAACTCACAAATATCTGCACTAATTCAACATATGAAGCTATATATTTACTAGTGCTCTTTCTACTTGTCTAGGTTCTTTTTAACAATTCATAAGAAACATGACAGTAGAATAATTCATAAGCAACTTACCCTTGCGACAGTCATCGTTGCACAAAACAGGTTAGCACAATTTGCATTTGATATAAAGATATACTGTTTAACACCGCATCTCTTGTTAGGTTGCAATGTACTCTGATTTCATAAATGCAACTAACTATATGTTGGTCCACGGGTCGTTTTCCGTGATTAGCCACTGTGACACATGGGTTCAGCTCGTCGCTATTTGGACATTGATTCAACACTCGAGGTTTCTTGTACCTCGAAATGTCTAGACAATCTCCTCCAGGCCGAGCGATTCCAGGTGCCCCCAGACCCGCTCGAGGGATCTAGTTTCTTGTATACAAGTTGTCCAGGACCTATGCATACTCTATAAGGCGACTGTTAGGCAACACATGTACTTACGCTTTGCTTTGGTTTATGACAGAGCTTGTAGCTCCTAGCTTTGGGACAATTCTCTTACTGTGGCAATGTATACAAGTTCGTCTGTACAAATCTAAACATTTAAAGCATATTCATAGGCAACAGATGAAGTAGTAACATATAATCCAGCATATGATTCAATTATTATCTCTCTTTATCTTTTGTTATTGGTATCGTTGATCGTAGGAACAAGGCAGCAGAGTGGACTAAGATTATTTTTATTAGGGCGTACAAATAAATGCAAGCCCGGTTAGAGCAACTCATCCTGATGAATCTTAGTTGAGAGAAGGAGGGACTTCACGTGCCGTTACGAACAGTTCACGCGTCCTACATTGGCACCAACATTGATTAGCATACTTCGGTCTATTTCTCTCAAGATTTGGAAAATACGAAATGCGATGAAAGCGAACAATGAAAACCAATCATCGAAAACCAACACAAAAACGCATTCATCAAAACCAAGCAGCAAAAAACAACATCCAACAAAACTCTTGGATTATTTTAATAGAAGCCAATCCATCAATTGAAATAGTTCATTGCATTTCATCCGTGGTCAATCGATATCGGCAAAGGTTTCTCCAAAGACTGAGTCAGCAAGCCGTAGGTATTACATAGTGGATCGCGAGGAGCGGGGACTACATAATAACCCACTGAGAAAAAGTTTTGTCCTCAAAACTTAAGATATAACTCACCTCCACTTTCAGGGTCAAGTAAGGTGGAGAGATTATAGACGCGTGCTGTTGTGTTGGCATTCCACAGCTGCTGATTGTGCAGATTATCTCGGAGCGGCGGTGGGCCTGGCAGCTGCCCACGCTCCTCTGTATTATCTCTGGTTCGATTTCTCTTTGGACAGAATCTGACGGCGTGGCCCTGCTGGCCACAACCGAAACAAGCTTTGCTCAAGTAATGACATGATTCCTTTGTGTGGCCCTTCATGCCGCAGTAGCTGCATTCAAAAGCTTTCGTGCGATAATTATCTATGGTGTGGCCCTGACGGCCGCAGTATCCGCACTCTACTGTGTTGCAGTTATCTCCCTCTGTTTTCTTCTCGCCGTCATGGTATCTTTTTGTAGGTTGATTGCGACTGTACTGAACTTTTGCTGACGCCTTCCTCAGGCTAAATTTTTCTACCTGAAGCACTGCCTCAAAGGCCTGAGGATATGTCTCACATTCTCGGGTTAGTACGCTCAATTGGAAGTCATCGTTCAGACCTTGAACAAACCGATTAATGCGGGCCTGCTCTGTTGGTAGCATAACAGCAGCAAAATTGGCCAGCTTAGCAAATTCAAATTCATAATCTTCCACGGACATGCTCCCTTGCTTCAAAGTGACGAAGTCATTCTCCATCTTTTGCCTGGTAGCAGAAGGGAGATACTGTTCCAGAAATGCTTTCTTGAACAAGGCCCATGAGATCTTCCCATTTCAGCTGTTGCGAGCAGCGCCGGCTTCTTTGCCTTCCACCAATCCTTTGCCCGGAACCTAGAAGCAGAACGGCACAAACTACCTTCTTGCTACTCGGAACTCCTACAAATGCGAACAGACTCTCCATTTTATCAATCCAGTCCATCACCTTATCGGGTGATGTCCTGCCTTCAAATTCCGGAGGTTTCGCGTCTAAGAAGTCCTTTGGCCTAAAGGAAGTGTGCCTTTGCGCCGGCTGGGGTTCGTCACCCTCTACGTGCTCGATCTCGGGCATTCCCGTTGGTTTTGTCGCTGCGGGGGTATCTCGATTCGCCGTAAGCGCCATCACAAGTTGGGTCAAGGAGTCCAACTGTTTCTGTTGGGCCTGAATTTGGGCCTATTGTAATTGGCCACGTTCCTCATTGTCCTGCCTTTGTAGTTCCAACAATGTCATGATCCGTTCTATCGGATCTGTCAAGAAAGCTGGTTGATTAGGGGCCATTTCTCTACAAAAGAGTATAACTTCTGTCAGTCATAAAATATTATGGACTTATTGTATGGGGTATTGGTTTTCATAACTCAAAATCAGGACTCTTTTGAAAGCCATCAAAATACTTTATATGCTTTTTCGAAAATTATATTTGCAAGAGGCTAAGGACATAAAGCCGTGCTCTGATACCACTTTGTCATGCCCCGATCCCGCTAGGGTCATCCGTCTTGCCTGGATCCCTGCGGGATCGATCGTCCTCGCTAAGGCGTGATGCCGTGCAAGCCTAAGTTGTGCTTGCACAATGCCATGTACCTGCACAAAACAACTAGTCAAGTAAAACACACGCATGCACCCACTAGTTAAGCAAAACTCACGCACACACCCATTCATTGCAGAAAAACTAAATATTGGACACAGAGATTTGAAATGAAAATACTTCTTTTATTGATAAACTTTGATAGGAATACAAGTACAAAGCTTTGCAAACTCATAATTGACTTATATTGGCTACATGATTCTCTTTGAAACTCTCTTTAAAAATAGTCGCAATATCCATACATGATATCCCTTTATTACATGCTGGAAATGAAAGACACCTTCAAAGAAAAAGAAAACTGGAAACTTGACTGGAAAGAAAATAAAGCTTCGAGACAGTCCACAGCTCTACTGGGCTAGACGAGCTTTAGTGTCTCTTTGAAATCCTTCTGTCTCCTTTGCTTTCTGAAAAAGATGCCCACAACGTGGGTCAGCACACATCATGTACTGGCGAGCGAGTCTTCGTCGAAACTCACAAATATCTGCACTAATTCAACATGTGAAGCTACATATTTACTAGTACTCTTTCTACTTGTCTAGGTTCTTTTTAATAATTCATAAGAAATAATGACAGTAGAATAATTCATAAGCAACTTATCCTTGCCGACAGTCATCCCTGCACAAAACAGGTTAGCACAATTTGCATTTGATATAAAGATATACTGTTTAACATCACATCTCTTGTTAGGTTGCAATGTACTCTGATTTCATAAAAGCAACTAACTATATGTTGGTCCACGGGTCGTTTCCCGTGATTAGCCGCTGTGACACATGGGTTCAGCTCGTCGCTATTTGGACATTGATTCAACACTCGAGGTTTCTTGTACCTCGAAATGTCTAGACAATCCCCCAGGCCGAGCGATTCCAGGTGCCCCCAGACCCGCTCGAGAGATCTAGTTTCCATGTATACAAGTTGACCAGGACCTATGTATACTCTATAAGGCGACTGTTAGGCAACACATGTACTTACGCTTTGCTTTGGTTTATGACAGAGCTTGTAGCTCCTAGCTTTGGGACAATTCTCTTACTGTGGCAATGTATACAAGTTCGTCGGTACACATCTAAACATTTGAAGCATATTCATAGGCAACAGATGAAGTAGTAACATATAATCTAGCATATGATTCAATTCATTATCTCTCTTTATCTTTTGTTATTGGTATCGTTGATCGTAGGAACAAGGCAGCAGAGTGGACTAGAGATCATTTTTATTAGGGCGTACAAATAAATGCAAGCTCGGTTAGAGCAACTCACCATGATGAATCTTAGTTGAGAGAAGGAGGGACATCACGTGCCGTTTACGAACAGTTCACGCGTCCTATTGGCACCAACAGTTGATTAGCATACTTCGGTCTCTTTCTCTCAAGATTTAGAATGAATACGAAATGCGATGAAAGCGAACAATGAAAACCAATCATCGAAAACCAATACGAAAACGATTCATCAAAACCAAGCAGCGAAAAACAACATCCAACAAAACTCTTGGATTATTTTAATAGAAGCCAATCCATCAATTGAAATGGTTCATTACATTTCATCCATGATCAATCGATACCGGCAAAGGTTTCTCCAAAGACTGAGTCAACAAGCCGTAGGTATTACATAGTGGACCGCGAGGAGCGGGGTACTATAGTACGTGGCAGATCCTAGCCATATATTGGACCATTCAGCGATACAGGTAGGACCTACTCTCAGCTATCCAGAACAGTCAGTGGGGATTCTGGATCGCATAGAGAAGGTGCTCCGGAACCGGGTCATACCCTTGGTTCGTGTTGTATGGAGATATCACTCTCCAGGTGAGTCTACCTGGGAGAGGGAGGACGACATACAGGAGCGCTTTCCTTATCTTTTCGAGCCCTGAGGTATAAGTCCATTTCTTTTTACTTTCTGCTTGTGATTCCTGTGTTGTTGTCTTCAATTTCGAGGACGAATTTTTTTTAGGTGGATAGACTTGTCACCCTCACTTTTCCAAGATAGGGTTAAAATGGTAATTTTCCATTTTTAAATATTTTAGGATTTTTTTTATTTCATAAATATTAATATTTAATAATTATAGTAGGGTTCGAATTTCCTCATTCCGACTTGTTTCGAGATTCCGGGGAATTTTGACTTAAGTTGTGCTTAACACATTAATTAGCCATGGCCCAACAATCTCATCATTTAGGTCTAGGAGTTTGGTTTAATCCCACATGAGTGGTTAGACCTAATTATGATATTTTTTTGGTCATTTCTAACCCCCAAACCCTAATAGCATCTAACCCTCCATAAAGAAAAGGAGAGGGACAAACTTGTAATTATACAAGGGAACAAATATCCCCTTATATGGCAGCCACTCCCTCCTCCTTTTCAGCCATTCACACTTTAATATTTTCTCCATCTTCTTCTCCAAGTGTTCTTCCAAGGAAAGAAGAGCAAATCTCTTGGAATCATCTCCAAATCAAGGTTCCCTTTCCAATATTCTTCCATCAATCTCTCCCTCTACCTCAAGTGGTGCTTCTACAAACTTTTGGGAGCAAGAGGAGAAGAGGTGTGTCCTAAATAATTCACTTTGTGTCGGAGCCGTGACGGAGGATTTTGTATTGGGATCCATCTCCCAATAGGTACAAACTATCCACTATTTTCATTTCTTCATCATGTAAAATAGTTTTGACCAAGTAGGATTGATCCCTATGGTTGTGTCCCTATTTGTGTCAAGTTTGAGTCCATTTGGTGTATCCTAGAAAGAGTTATGATTTGTGCTTGTGTCCTAGTGTTTTTCCCCAAGTTGGACATCCTAAGAATAATTAGATTTGCATATAAGTGGTTTAGACACTTTAAATTTTAGATTTTTGTATATATGTGTGTGTGTGAGTGGGCTTTTATATATATATATAGATGGGGGAAATAGGATGTGGAGAGTTTGTATTAGTATGTGTGTGTATATATATAGAGAAGAGGGGGAAAGAGTTAGAATGAGTTTGTATTGGTATGTGTTTATATATATATATGTGTGTCTATATATATATATATATATAATATATATATATATATATATATATATATATATATATATATGTGTGTGTGTGTGTGTGTGTGTCTATATATATAGAGTGAGATAGAGGAGAAGATTAGAGATTAGAAGAAGGGAGAATAGAGGGGAGAATAGAAGGAGAAGAAGAGCAAATAGCAGCAGCAGTAGGGGGGACTAGGGGCTGCTGCCCCCCTATATACAGCAGCAGTAGCAGCCATGTAGCAGCAGCAGCAGTAGCAGCCCCCCACAAGCCCCATTTGACCCCCTACAAACCCCTATATATATACCTATAATATACATATATATACCTATATATACACCTATATACCCTATATAAATACCCATATAACCCCCCCAAAATAGTCCTATATGAGTGTGTGAGAGTGAGTTTTGTGGGGTCTTGAGAGTGAGTGTGAGTGTTTGTGTGAGGGTGAGTGAAAGGGTAAACGGGTAAATTCAAGATACGGGATGCGGGTTATCGATTTAACTTGAAACTTAGGTGTCTTGATAGGTACACCCTACAAATGTCATATTGAACCAATTTCGACCCGGTTGACCCAGAGTTGACTTTTTACCCAAAAGTCAACAACGAGTCATCCCTTTGTCTAAATGGTCCAAATCTAAACTAGAGTTGACCAGTTGACAAAAAGTCAACTGTTAGTCAACATTTTACTAGTTTGACTTAGGGTTGACCTAGAGTTGACCAGAGTTGACCAGAGTTGACCAGTTGACTAAAAGTCAACTGTAAGTCAACTCTTGACCCCGTTTGACTTGCTTTGACTTGTTTTGACTTGCTATGACTAGCATAACCTAGAGTTGACTTAGTTTGACTTAGATTGACTTGACATGACTTAGTTTGACTTAGATTGACTTGACAGGACTTAGTGTGACTCAGTGTGACCTAGTTTGACCTAGATTTCATATCATGCATTAGAATCATTCATAACTTTGTTAAACCCAAATTAACATGCAATATCTCATCTTTAGGTCTCTGATTACCCCTCTGAGCATTGATATACCCTATAACTCAGAACAACAGGCGAGTACATTCTCTGATAGCAGTTACTTGTCTTGATATCTTCTCTACCAGCTCAGTTATAGTGTTTACTTGATTCTTGACACATTGGTGCCCGGACTAGTATTGTCAGATTCCTGTCATGAGATGTCATTCCTGGATTTCTTGGGATACTGGTACTTGCTTGGTCTTGATTTCTTGTACTTGTATTGACACTGATTCCTGAAGAGGACTTGCTCCCCTCTTAGGGAATCCCGCGTCATGACGTGCTATGTCCGGATCCGTATACTATTCGAAGAATGGAGAATGTTATAGATAGTGTGATCAATGCCCATCTTGAGTTACTACTTGTATCATAGCTATACCCTCACCTCACGATGGGTATAGCCTGACCTGTGCTAACTACTTGCTCCATAGTTGCCATCCGGCCGGGCCGAGTCCACGTACTTGTAGCCAGTCGGCTGGAAGCCTGATCTTGACCCTTACCGATCACATTATGCTATAATATTTGAGGCACATTTTACATTTATTACATCAGTCACATACTACAGTTCAGCTTACTTTCCCTGCATGATTCACCTTGACATGATTTCCAGTTTATATATCTTGTTATACTTACATCTTGATATGTTCATCTTGTACTATGTTATGATTAACTGTTAGAGCATTTGTATTAATATGGAATTTGTTGCCAGCGTTGTACTCGTTCTTTTTCCTGACAGGATACCGTTATGATATATCCAGATGACATAGATGCGGACTATTCTACCCACTATGGGTATGGTCAGGACATAGACTGCGACCAGCTGACACCCTCGGAGCCAGTGGACGACAGTACACCTCTCTAGATCTATTAGCTAGGTTTGTCTGGACTGCGATCCAGCTTATGTTAGACTTTTGATACATATGTTATTGGGGACCTTATGTTATGTCTTGACACATTTCTGGTTGTGACCTTGCTTTATTTCTGCATTCTATATTCACCATATCTATCTGATATTCGTGCCCATCTTTCCTAGTTGTCTTGTGATTGAGTTGAGATTATATACCTCCGTGCGGAGATGACATGTCTTATTATATTGTGTCTAGATGCTATACTTTCTAGGAGACCTATACAGTGTTCTACTGCCGATTCTGCGGCGTAGGGGACGTAACCGCTTCTCGTGCCCCTAATCAGGGTGCAGGTCGTGACATATCCAAAGGGCGAAGTCTTTTTGGAGGGCTGGGATCAAACTTCGAAGACGACGACGTGGCCCTAGCGAAGGCGGCCATCTCTACATGGCATCCCCTTCAGAGGATGGTTTATTTTGTGACTCAGTGCTGCGCTTTTCTCAAGCGGATGTTGGTATCGGGCAAGATCCTCCGAGGAGATGGAGTGAGCGGTTACTACCTGAAACCTCGATTTTTATTTGGAGATAAGGTAGTGTGTGATGATGCTAGGATTATGAAGCTAAAAGAGAAATGTTTCTTCGAGGCTCATGGACTCAAGATGCGTCTACCGGGGATGGATCGTCAGCTACCACTTTCCACATTCGCTTTATTACCTAAGAAGTGAATGATGGACTAGGAGATGACTCCTAGCCAGGCCGGGGCCTGGCCGTGTCAAGGCGAAGTCTCACACGTCAGAGGGATGTGTTTGACGCTGTATGGGATGGACCTTCTTACTCTTTATGGCTGCTATAGCCAGGTAAGACATCCAACGAGGTAGATATGGAGTCGCTGGCTTTCAGAACTACTACCTTCATTAATCAAATATTGGAGGAAGGTCGCCTATACCCTCTGGGTGTCTTCTGACTTACAAGTTGGGTCGATAGTAACTTTGAGCGGTATGATCTGACTGCGTGGGTATAACACCTCATAATTTTAAAAATATTATTTTATTATTTATTTGACTTAAATTGTGATATTTAGAATTTATAAATATTTTTAGTCAAATAGTTATTAATATATATATATGGCCTTACTCATGGTTAAGTTTTGAAGTGCAAGACGATCAAATTTTTGGAATGGAGAGTGTAGTCGTGTGCTTTGACTAGTGTATTAGCCATGCTAGAAAAGAAGTAGCCATATCAGTGTCCCTACTAGAAAAATAAGTTAAAGTTGTGACATAACCCTTATAAATGATTTAATTAAATAGTTACTAAGACTTTTGACTTTTAGGAGACCCGGTTGTACCAATTTAGCCCAAACTTTACCCAAACCAAATCCAAACCCTAAACGAGCGCCACCTCCCGCACGACCCCCGACCCTGTTCAGCCATCATGTGCCACCTCAGCTACGTCGGAGCATCATCCAACTGTCGACAGAGCGCGCAGTAGTCGCAGTAGGCACAATAAGTCATATCTGTATTTGCGTCAACGATACAACTTCGTAATCCAATTTCCGGTGTCGCTCCACCATTCTGTGAGCCAATTTTTTGAATGTTGACAACCTAACCGAATCCGTTTCCCTTCAAATAGGTTCTTTTAATTTGCATCATGTGCAACAAAAATTGAGTTCCAAAATTGAGGAAAAACTTAATATTTTTAGTTTAGAAACTGTCCTAAAAACCCAAGTTTGAAGTTGATTTATGACCAGGATATCGCGAATCTTAGAAAACAGCTTGAACAAAATTTTAGACAACCTAACTGGGATAAAAAATCATTAAATAGTTTATTTTATTATTTATGATATTATGTTTAAAATTAGTTTGAAATTGGCAAAAAAACAGTTTTCAAAAATTATAAAATTTTCGATACGTGGTCCGTAGCGACAAACTGTGCGACTTCTCACAACCCGAAGGCATCGAAAGATGTGTATGGATGTTGCGGACGTGGGCTTTGACGGAACTCGAATTGGTTGCGTGTGCACGAAGAATTCGAGGCGTATCGGTAGAAGAACCGTATTGGCCACTTAGCAAAAATTTCAATTACTTCGTGTACGTATGTCACATCATGACAAAACTTTCGCCACTGGAATCGTATCATTTTTCTGGTCCTGTGAGCTAAGTTTGGTTCGATTCTGAGATGGATGACTAGATCGCCATTTTGGCGGGCCCACGATCGACTCAACAGATAATTTTGTGTACGGATCATCGGAATCCAAATATGAAAATATTATTGAGTTTGTATAAAAAATTGGATACATAGGTATATAATTTGTTGACTTTAGAGACCAAAGGTTTTGGCACATTTTTTGGTGTAAGGTAGGTCCAACGACGGACACTTTTTTTTCCAAAATTGTGGTTTTGCCCATGTGTCCAGAATTTGACTTATGGGTAGTCAAATTTAAATATTTTTATGCCGAAAATATTGGTGATGTCTGTTTCAGCATTCGGGGACATTTGTAGGAGTTCAATTTTCGTGGGCCTTTGATCTGATAGGTTGTTTATTTGGACGTGGCTGATTCTACACCAGACAAGTACACCTTGCCAAACTTTACAGTATCTACATGCATTTCTATGTTGCTGTTTCTTTTATGTCTTACTTGATTACATATTTCTTCTGATTCATGTCATGTTATTTTCTAGTTTTATGTGCGTAAATTATTCCTAATTTTCCCTATTACTTGTCCTATTCTCTTATCTTGTTCATGTGTGTGTCTAGTGATATAATTGCTTAGCCTATGCCATATTCCCTTAACATGATTAACCTAGACTTGACTTGGGCTTGACATGTTTGACTTGACTCGTAGTTTTAGGCGAGGACCGTGTTATAGACGTTGACTAAATTTAACCACTTTCAATCGTTAGCAACCACCGGGTTGCGATAGAGACTTACTATAGGTTGTTAGCATCTATCGGACTACAATCTATAGGGCCGTTAGCAATCATCGAGCTGCGGTTTAGCTCAATTTACTTTTACTCACGTTTATTAGCACGATTCTCGACGACATGTCATTTTTTTAATATTTTCGTTCTTGTACTGTACTTCCTTTAGTCTTTACTTTCTGGTACTATTTTCTATCTTTTCTTGTATGTTATTACTGTCGAAGTAGGTTTGTATATTATGTGTCTTGTTAGTTCTCTGAGGACCTGGTGATCTCTCCATGCTTAGATAGTGATAAGGGCTACCCGGAGGTTTATGGTTCTGGAGTCGATACCGGAGACGTGCCTTTGCAGGAGGACGAGATAGTTACAGAGGATTTCTCGTGATCATATCATTACTTCATTTAGGCTTGTTATTTTATTCCAATTCAACAAACTTGTAGTTGACTATTTACTTTATTTTTAGTGCGGTTTCGAGATGTCTTACTTGTACATTTATTGTCTCTTTTACTGCTGGATTGTTGTTATTTTATTATCTTGTTGGACTTGGTTATCTCATGGATTATTATTCTGTGTGGATGATTAGTTGTGTACCTATGACTTTTGTTGTTATTTGGGTTGTTCTCATGATTTACAGCTTAAGCATTAGCTAATGGGCTTGATAGGTATTTGGCCCATTAGTGAAATGTTGATGCCATATATCGTATTCATGGTCCTATTTTTGGGACTGGAGTGTTATAGTGGGTCCTTACTTAGTACAAAGTTTTGTTGAAGAAGCTTGGGCTCTATTATGCCGTCAGAGCCACTCAATACGGGATTGATGTAAACCAGCCCCAGTTTTTAGTATTGGTTGAGATGTATAACAAACATATTGGTACTTTTCTTACACCAGGTGGCAAAATGGACCTGTCACTTTATGAGATGCATGCAATCTCAAAATTGCCCTAGGGGTCCGAGCTGTACGAAGAGTATACCCCTACGAATGAATAACTTATGACTCTGGAAAAGAAAGATTTCGATATGGCAATGGTATACAGAGAACTGTTATGTCATAATACGATATGTCAATGCTTTGATAGTCAAGGATTAAGTCCCCACGTCCATGCTTAGAGACAGCACATCTTTATGCAAGGGCCGACGAAACTGGTCGAGTTTACCTTTGGTATCTGTTCGGCTTCTGCGCCGGAGGTCATTGAAGGCCAGGTGCTAAAAAAGAAGAAGAAGGATCCTGATCTTTACGAGTTCAAGCAACCAACCACGTCGACTTTCAACTTCTTCTGTCATGATGTGTACCAGCTATCGTCCAAGGCGTTGCTGGTCGTATATCTGATGGTGTGGCTACACGATTGTGTAGTCCTTGGTGACTCGGGGTTTCTCGAGCGAGTAAGTCAAAATTTGATATTTCAGCCGTTCGGCTCGTGTTTGGCCATAAGCTAGCCCTTTTTTCTGCCATGGTATACAATCTCCAAAGAGATTTGCGATATTTTATAGAAAAGACGGCGCACTATGATGGTAAGGGCAAGTTTTCTCGGTCAGAGCTACTCTTTCATTACCTGATGGGATGGCTTGTCTTGCAACCCATCTCTGATGAATCCTGGTTCCGAAGCAGCTGTCCGCCCAGAATACTTCTACAATGATGATGGTGGCAGTGGTGGTACGATGATGGTGGTTGTGGTGTCTGTGGTGGCAGTCGTGGGTTGAGGTAGCGGTAGCAAGGAAAAAGGAAAAGAAAGAGAGAGAGATTAGGATATGGGTTGGTGGTTGGCTGTAATGGGAAGGGTTGGGGTCGGGTGAACTTAATGGCAAAATATGCACGCCGACTAGAATATGAGGATTTGTTTTTGTACTAAAGCAATTTCCTAATTTATTATGAAAGCGCATGTCGGCTGGAATATTAGGATTTGTTTTTGTTTATATTTTAGGGTTTAATATTTTTATTTTCTCATCATTTTATGCGTCTTTTTCCCTCTAGGTCAGCGTTGGATGTAAGAACTTCCAAAGCTAGGGTTTATTTATCCTCAGGTCTATAATCATCATTTTTTAATTTCTCTGTTTGTTTTTTGCTACAAGGCTTTGCTGTTATGTTGGTTTCTAGGTTTAGAGAAGGTATTACTGACTTAGTACACTTTTTGTCTTGTTATCCTTCTTGGCTCTTGGTGATTAGTATTATAGTTTATTAGTTGTCGTCATAGAACAAAAAATATGCAAATATTCCCAACAAGGCGTATTAAAACTTATTGTTTTATTTTTGACTATTTGGTATTATGAATTATTTTTGATAGTTTCAGATACTTTCTCATATGAAATCAACGATAACAATGGTTTTTCTTATCATCTTTTTTCATAATTATATGTTTAACATAATTTTAGACGTACTATATGTGGAATCATGCATAACATGTAATAGTTTATTAGTACAACGACAACTAATTAATAAATAGTAAAAGGTTTGCCACTGATTATACATCCTTCGTAAGACTTGTTATAGAACTTATTGAAAACAAACTTCATATGGATGCCTTCTACTTGTTAGTTTCATAGATTTTCTAGAAGAAAACCCTTCCGTGACCTGTCCCTAAAGTAAGTTTGAATAATTTTTTTTAAAAATCCCCAAAACTACTTGTATCTACATCCTATAGATTAATAAGGTTCTCGTACATCACCTTTTTTGGTAGCAATATAGATCTAGTTCAAGGCCTTCTTCACAACAACGAAAGGGTTACAAAAAGGGTCATTAATAGAAAAAAATGATACACAACCACATATTGTCCTTTATGTATCAATATCCATATCAGTATCTTGTCCTATATTTTCGTATCCATATTCATACAACATAGTTGGCAAGTGATTTAAGAATGTTGCTAGGCCCCTAATACATATGTGATGGACAACCAATCTAACGTTAGGAGT
Organism: Iris pallida; assembly: GCA_029216955.1. Lineage (NCBI taxonomy): Eukaryota > Viridiplantae > Streptophyta > Magnoliopsida > Asparagales > Iridaceae > Iris > Iris pallida. Next base: position 13,492,774 of record JANAVB010004800.1, read on the forward strand.
ATAGGACCGTTGAGCACCTCTAGAGGGGGGTGAATAGAGTGCGTGTGTACAGCAGAATAAAAATCACCTCTAAATTTTTTTTAGAAAGTAACAATCTAATATGAAGTAAGAAGTATTTAAATAAATTTGTAATATAAGGAGATCAGAGAGAGCAAACTCAAATACTAAGGTTTATACTGGTTTCCCTCTGTGAGGACTAGTCCAGTCTCGAGTACTCAGCTCGATATTGAATCCATTATCTCGTGAAACACAAGCTTTGAATCTGAAGCGCTTGCAGCTCCTTACAACACATGCTTTTTATTCGAAGAGCACTACTTCAACTTGCAAGCCTTTAATATGAAGGACTTGCCGACTTCACAAACAATATAAAAACTATAATTTTTTAAGCCTTTTGTACAACTCGACCAAACTTCTAAATTGAACCGAAACTGGCACTGGCTTTGCTAGGATTTGTAAAGCTCTGTTTTGAAAGTGGGAAGCTCTTTAAAATACTTGAATGAATAGAGAAAAGAAGAGATGATTGATTGAATAGAATGAAGAATTTTCTCTTTATAGTTTTTTCTTAGACAGAACTCGGTTAAAATTAAGTAGTCCAATGTTCAAAAATTTGAATGTTTGGAGCGCGTTCTTCAGGATGAACATGTCCTTCAGGAACTGGGTTAGGGGGACCGAGTTCAGTCTAAGTTTGGGCATAACCCGGTCCGAGTTTGGTTGCCTATATTCAGGTTGATTGGGCTCTTTTGAGTGGGTTTTGGGCTCTTTTTGAGTGGGGTTTTGTGTGGGCTTTGTAACCCCACTCTTCAATTTTTTGGAAATTTAAAGTTTTCTTTTCAAATTTGAGTTTGCTTGAATAAATAATTCTTATCTAAAATTCCCATGTTATTTAATTTATGGGGAGATTGAAATTAATTAGCTTGTATAGTTAACTCACTAGTTAGTTATAACCAACTTGAGTGGTCCCCACTCTTCTAACAACCTAACAAACTTCCTAACCACTTTTGGGTTAATTGTGCAAATAGCAATTTTCTTAGGCTCAGATGTAAATTTGCCTATCCTCTTTCTTTTCTATTTAAATCCTTGGAGGAGAGATAATTATTCTCTGCACTCCATTCTTCTCAAGAGACTTGAGAGGAGCTCTCGAATTTTTCCCCAATTCCAACGGCCGAACCCTAATCCACTCCGCCGGATGGCGAAGTCGATGGCGACGGCGAGAAATCCCCACCGTGACGACTAGTACAGCAGCGAGATCCCTCCTCCACCGAGGTTTTCTCCGCGAGTCTTAGATGGGGACGGCGATGGCGCTGCGTTGCTCCGACCACCGCTGCAACTGAGGAAGCTCTTCTCCGGTACTCTTCCTTCCTGGCGACTGCAACCACGAGCTTAGCAACGATTGGGACGATCCGCTCTGGTGCTACACTACTGGCAGCGACACGCTTCATTCCTCCGAGAGATCGTCGTCTTCTCCGATCTTGAGGTTCAACACTCAGTAAGTCTACTCGAACAACGTTAGATCTCCAGATCTGAAGTTGTGGAGTCGATTGTTTGATTCCTAATCAAATCCTTCCTTCTTTGATGATCGGTCCAGAGTTGATAGCTCGCCAATGGAGTCATTCGATTCAACTGTGGATTCGAGTCTCTGTCAAGAACGACACAAGCGGTGAGTTCGATTTGACTTTTCTATGAATTCTCTGATTTCACCTTCTTGAGTTGTCTATCGATGGATTTAGGAGGAGAACATCGATCGGTTGAGTGTTTACGTTGATCGTTCTTTTCTGTCGAGAGCAGCAATCACAACCAAGGATTCAAATTTTTGGCTCAAGTAAGTTGACGTTTAAACTGAGTTCCCTCTTTTGATTCGAACTGCTAAGATGAGGAATTCTAAATCCTTCATTTGATTTCTAGCTTCTCGAAATGGTTCTGGTCCTGAGCGCGCCCAACTGTTTGTTAAAATGTGTGACTAGGATTGTTCGTGTCCTGGAAAGAGATTGTGTCAGATACGATCCATCATTGAGCAGTTGTGATCAACTCTCCTCATCTCAGGTATGATTCTATTATTTCTGTGTTAATTTTTGGCGTTGCTATGAGTTCGATGGTAGGTTGGTGGCCAGGATCGGGTTGGGTGTGTGGCGTGTATCCGTGTGCGTGTCCATCCATGGATGTTGTGTCCGTTGCAGTAGGCCAACGAGTTCGGCGAATAACAGTAGAGGGATTTGGGAATTGCTTTGAGAACTATTATTTCAATTTTTAATATATTTATGTAAATTTTTTGTATAATTTTTGGTGGATTTTGGGATTGGATTTTACTGTGTTGCTCTCTTTCTAAACTAGAGTTTGGTAGCTCTCTAAACTTGAATGTTGTGGCCATGGGGATTGTTTTTGGTGAGTTAGTCTACTCACAGGTTCAATAACGAGTTTTCTGGGTTGGCTTTTGCAATGTTTCTAGGAAGGGATCAAGTGTGTTTAATTTACTTCCTCTAAGTTTTTTTTTGAGTTGGCATTAATTAGGCCTTATGAGTTCGGCTTGTATATTTTGTTGTGTTTGGATGGGTAGTGATGGGGCTAAACCATAGAATATGAATGGAGCTTGCAGTTCCTTAGGTTTGGCAAATTGAAGGGCTCGATTTAGGCGAGCATATACCTGTAGTTGTTGGGCTTGGAAACTGTGGGGCTAAACCAACTTCCATCCAACTTATAAAATAATCATATGGGTTGCTTTGGGCTAAGCTACGGGTATATGGACTAGAGATTAAAAGTGGTGTAAATGAACTTAAACTGGAGGAAGTTCAGTATTATAGGCTTTGACTTTGCATAATTGGTCGGATCTGGGTTGTGGTTGTATTGTCATAAGTTGGGTTGTTTATGAATTAGTAATGTTGAGAATGTTCCACCAAGCTGCTAGGAAGTATAGAATGACTTGGTAGCTAAGTTTAGCTTTTATAAATGAGTTTTACTAATAGTCACTATTAAATATATTTTAGAAATAATTTGCTAATAACTATTTTAAGATACTATTAATTGAAATAAGTTATCTATAATGATTACTATTATTTTATGATAATACTTGGTAGGAAATTATTATGTAAAATTTTGTATTATTCCATGGTAGATATCAAGTTAGCTATGGTTATAAATAGAATATTAAACTAGCAAAAACTAGGTAGTGGTGATTTTCTAATTAAACCTAATTTACTCAGGTGGACTCAAGATTACTGCTTTTCTTTTTGATCTTTCCGAGCAAGGCAAGTACCGACTCGAACTCTTTTACACTGTATTTCTATCTTGCTTATGTTCTCATATTGACACGTTGTACACACGATTGTTCATTGTTCATCGTTCATCGTCATTGTTCTTTACTTGTACATTAGGGTGGGGAAATACTACGAATATGTGACCAATCCTATATTAGCTAGGCATTGATTAATAATTTAGGTCTCACATCATGCACGTGGGACTCTAGGCCGTACCCTTATTCCTGTGCTCCTATGCTCTTGTACCCTGTACTACCCCACCGGTCACATATTCGGATAGTTATTTCAAATGTATTTTACATTGATAGTCTAGTTCATTGTTCAGGATCTGGTACTGTAGTTTCATTCTTATTCATGTACTACAGTTTCATGTTCCAATGCTTGTATCATAGTTCATTGTGTATCATTTCAATTTACTTTGTTTAGTGCTTCTTGTCGGGGTTGTACTTTGCTCTCTTCCTGACAGGATACGTTGCAGGTATATTTGAGGATAATGCACCTCTTATGGACTAGAGCTTGAGGCCATAGTGAGCAGGATGGACATAGGATTTGCAGAGATTTAGACTAGTTCATTTCCTAGTTTTGTTTTATAGATTTTACCTTGTATAGTGTCTTGAGATTTCAGAGTTGTAAATTTTATTCTGGTTACCGGATTTGTCTCCGGATGATATTGTATTGACTTGGTGGATTGTGGAGATCTGTTCTGGGAACGTTTATAGCAGCTGTGATGTTTTATATTTGTGACTTGGAGCTTTTCTTAGAATTGTACAGCTTACTTCGTCGTGTCCATCGACGAAGGCTGGGCGTGTCCGACACGTACCCGATTATTCGGAAGCGGGTCGTGATAGGATTTTTGTGGACGGACTGAACAAGATTGATATTGGCTTTATATAGACTTTTTGGTAGAGTTTATGAAAAGCTAAGGCAAGTGCCAAATCAGTTCGATGTACAAATTGCCTAGACTCAAATGAATATCAAATACAGAAATAAATATAAAAACCAAAAGAACTTTGATAACGACTTTTTCTTGACGACAGTTGTCCAAAGATAAACATATATGAAAATCTAAATACCTTTCGGGGGCTTCGCCCCCGAACCCCCATAGGGGGTGTTTCCCTCGACCCATATCCACTGACCGGGCAGTGGAACCCCGAGTGCGATGCTTCGGATAGGTCGTTGGACGGTTTAGATAAATCTTCTTGTATAACACCGTCTTTGGTCCACCATTAATTCTTCATTATATTTGTCTGGTCTGATCATGCTTATTGCTTGTCTGTAAGTACATGTTAGGCGAACAAAGTAGTATAATTGTATGATAAATTTAATGAATATGACAATGCTAAGTTTAAGTAGCAACATGATAGTGATTACATGAATATTAGTGACATCACAATGTTAAATTTAATCAATTAGCCATATTCAAAAATATGTTACAATTATTGGGCTAACAATCACTCTTTTTGATTATGACAAATCAGTTAAGTTTAAGATATATACGATAGATGCATGTATCACTAATAATCACATATCACTAAAATTTTGTGTGCTAACTTAAACTTATTTCTCTCACGTTGACATGATCAAAAAATAAGCTCCCCCATAATAAGATAGAAAATGAAATAATTTATAACAGAAGGAAGGCAGAAATAATCATGAACAACGATAGGGTTCAAACCAAAATCTGATGAAAAATATAGCTATAGTTTTGAAAAGACCAATAAAGGATATTAATAAAAAGTAGATACCAATATAGTACAAATCAATTACAGATCTAGTATATACCAATATAAAATATCAAAAAATAAATAAGACTTTAACAATGATCACAAAAATATATGATCCACACTTTGCCCATACAAATTAGTGAATCACTTACATAAAGAGTGTAATAATTGGAAAAAAAATCAAAATAGATATACTATAATCTATCTACTTCTCTAAGTTCATGCATTTGAACTCAATTATCTTAGCATGATTTATGAATATCCATTAGATAAACATGAAGATAATGGAGACAAAATACTTGAGAAAGAAAAATTCAGTCGACTTGTATGCTCCCCCGTAAAGTATGACCAATCTAAATAGATAATCATAAACTTTGGATAAAACTTTAACAAGGAATACCAAATTAATTAAAATTTGGTAGAAGATAATCAAATATATTTGGCAATATTACTTTAAAAATATATAAACAGAGAGAGGCAAAATAAAGATAATTTTATGTACTCTCATAAAAACCAATATATCTCATGAACACATGCAAAAAGATATTTTTTTAAAATATAGGTCCATGATGAACTAGGTATACTACATATTAAGGGTATAAATGGATCGAAACAATTAGTTTGCTTTCCCTTAAAATATGTGTATCTAGTTCAAAATAAATTTATATGCAAAGATAGATAAAATAAATAATCACAAGATCTAAGGGATATCCAAGATATGTATCAATGATATAAAGTTCCAAACTTAAAACAGAATATCATCTTTAGGTGAGTAAAATAAATATTCATTAACCAAACTCCTAAAGATGAACAAACAAAATATCTCCAATTAAATATGCATATAAGAAATATTCAAGTAAGCACACGCGCGCACACACACACACACACACACACACACACACACACACACACACACACACACACACACACACACATACACACACATAGCAAAAGATAACAATCATTAACCTATAGAAGATTAATGTATGTTACCTTTTATGAAAATGTTATCATAATATTATCCATCAAAGTTATTATCCAAAGTCCATCAGACAACAATTGTAAAAATCAATAATCTTTAGTTTATAAATTATTGATCAATCTTGGGTTAGCTGCAGGGGCTGTGTCAGTCTCATTTTCGTTATACGTATTTTCAATATACGTGTACGAAATTCTGACATTTTTTATGTGACCCGTGCTTTGACTTGTCTTGCTTAGCCTTGGCTTACTTTGATCTTGGCTTAGTTTAGTTTTGGCTTTGTTCACCTTGTTTCATCTTGTCTTGGCTTGGTTTAGTTGGGTTGGTTTGAGAAGAGAAGGGTTGGTATATAAACCAACTTCTCTCTCTCTCTTCCATTTATTATTTACTTCTCCACCTTCTTCTTCTTCATTTACTTCTCCCACCAACCCAAGGTAAGCACACCTTACACCATGAAGAACATGATGGATCTCCATTTTGTTTGTTCTATTCTTTTCTTGCATGATTCTAAACATTTAGCACTTGAAGTTTTTGATTTTGACGGTTACATTTTTGTAGATCTATATTGTAAGACTTTTCTTGTTTTTCTTGGTTTTGATCTCCTAAAGTTTGTTATTTTCGAAATCTATAGTTCTATGTTGTGGGGAATTTATTTTATCCAGTTTTGGCTTTTGAACCCTTGATTTTGACTTATTTTGTAGAAGTAAATACCATTTTGAGTTCATGGGTTCTTTATGCACTTCGGTGCTAATTTAGGAAAGATGAATAGGCATACTGCACAGTCTGTGCACCTTTTGGCACTTTCCTGCATAGCCTGTACACCTTCCTTCACAGATTGCACAACCTATGCACCTTCCTGCGCTTTCCTGCACAGTCTGTGCACCTTTCAGCATAGACTACACAGCCTGTGCACCTTCCGGCATAGACTGCATAGCCTGCGCACCTTTTGCACGGACTGCACAGCCTGCGTTTTCCTATACAATATGCTTTTCTGCACAGCCTATGCTTTCCTGCACAGCCTGCGCTTTCTTGCATAGTATGCACAACCTGCACACTTTCTTGTGTGCCGCCTGCACCATTTCTTGCTTTGTGCACGCTATGTGTCCTAAGTGAAGTGTGCCTTATAGTACTCTTCCATTTTGTGACTTGACCTTCATTCCCGACCTGACTACCTATGCTTGTGCTGGTTAATCTTATGTGTCTACTGAGGTAAAATCTATGTGAGCATCAAAGTGCTATCTCAGGTGCTAAGTGTTCCTGCGTAATGTATGTCAGTACATCGAAGTCTCTAGTACCTACATAATGAATGGCCTGTGGCAATGACTGTGTTGCGTGTTGCATTACACTAAGGAAGTATCCTTACGTATGACTCCATGAGTCAGTGCGGATCTTTACTTAGGGTACTCGTACCCTGTACGACATCTAGGGGGATGAGCATGTGACCATGACATGTGAATTTTGAGATTAACCTAGGGTATAACTAGGCAACTAAATCTGGTAAATGCATTGGGAGGGAAGAATCTCGAGATCATGCATACTAGCCACCCCAGGTCCCTTTCTGACGTGTCGGGTTAGCCGCCACAGATATGGTTTATCCTCCTATAGTGGATGACTATATCCGACACCTATGTGCTATATGTTATATATTTTTAGCACGATAGCCTTACGGGGGACCGGTGCATAATCAATGTGCTACGTGTATTTCTACATATATAAAAAGGATTGGCTAGCCTTGTTGGAACGACACGATCTGAGGATTCCTATAACAGTATTGTGGGGATAACTCCACCGAATATAGAAAGCTGTAGGAATGATTGGCCGCTTGAAAAATGACTTGTTTGTGCCTTGTACCCTCCATTAGTATCCGAGGGACACGAACTGTCTTGGTGTGTAGTCCAACACATGTCCTTGTTTGGTTGTTGGGTTGGGCATTCATGCTACGACAGGCTGTAGACCGAGGTTACGACCGTAAGCTCATCACTTGAACATGACCATAGGTTGTGTCTCATCTCGTTTCGATATTGGCACCATTTGTCCTTGTTTGATAGTATGGGTGCTGTATGGACTCGATGATGCTTCTTCACCCTATGACTCATAAGCCAAGTCTTATTATTATCTTTTTGCTTGGGTTTTATCTCACTCTTTTGTGCTCCCTTGTGGTACTTGCTATTCGGGGCTGAACCCGCTGGTTTTTTTATCCAGATCACGTAGCAGAGCCCGAGGATCCGACCTTCCTCTCTGACGTCAATGGTGCATACTAGGAGCATGGCTGGTGGAGGACTCGAGTGGCTCCACCACTCTAGTATCATTACTTATGTTCTGGCATTTAGCCACCGGCACCTGTTTGGTCGGTTGTTCTAGATATTTTGTCTTCTTGCATAATTATAAATTAAATCAGACTACAGCTGAATACGATTATGTACCTATGACTCTCAGGGCTAGCTAACTTATAAAGCTAGTTCCCCATGATCATTTTGATGAAGCGTCGGGGACGCATTACTACTTTATCTTATATGCTCATTTATTGTTGCTTCTTACTTTGATTGATTAAGACATAGATGTTTTGTGAGACCATAGGAGACTTGATTTTAGCATACACCCCCTCGTCTTATGACAGCCACGATCGCCGTATGACATTTTCATACCTCATACGGGGTACCTGGCCTAGTCACTCTCCATATTTCAGTACTGGGCGTGACAAGGTTTTATTGGTGGCCCATGCAGGTCTAATTTTCACACTTGTGGGTATTATTATTATATGAGTCTCAATCAAAACTTGTTCCCTTTGATCTCTTGCTCCGTCTTCCATTTCTCACATTGATTGATAACTTGAATTGCATCCTCGAATCTTTCTTATCCTGTCAATTAATATCCTGTATTTTCCCTATAGGGGTGCTTCTTTCTCAGTAGCTGACGAGGCAAATGTGGAAGAACAACCAGCAGAGCTTGGCTTGATAGGGCAACAACAGGGAGGAATACCTGTCCCTGGGCAGATCCGAATGGAAGTGTTATCAGAGCCAGTAGAGCAACAAGTACCAGAAACTACTGCACCACCGTCGGTTCCGGCAGTAGTGGCAGTGCTCGATGTTGCAGCTCTCCTAGAGGTTATCAGAGGATTTCTAGCCACTCAGCAGCTTCAAATGGCAGTCCAACAGCACAGAAGTCCCAACAGCAGGAGTAGAATGTATTACTGAATCAGGGGCTACAGTTAGCTCTTGAGAGAAGTGTCAGAAATGACTCGGGAGCGTCGGGGAGGTTTTGCTGACTTAACTCGAGGTAATTCGATGGCACGGAGGATGCCATTATGGCAGATGCCTGGCTTTAGGATATTGAGGCCATTTTGGTAGCAGCAAAGGTTCCAGCAGAAGAGAAGGTTGACCAAGTCCGATTATTGCTTCAGGATCTTGCCTGCGAGTGGTGGGCATCAGAAGAGGTTGGAATGAGGCATCCTGTTCCTTGGGATAGCTTTAGTATCAGATTCAAGGCCAAGTACTTTGGCTTGGTAGCACGATATGAGCTATAGTAGAGGTTTATCATTCTCAAGCAGGCTGGTAAGACGGTGGACAGGTATACGGCAGAATTCTGTAGATTGAGTCGGTTTGCACTCGCGATGGTAGCTACAAAGCCAGAAAAGGCTATGAGGTTCCAACAAGGACTTCATCTAAAGATTCTACAGCTGGTAGAAGGGCACGACTATCAGACTTTTGATGTAGTTCTAACGGTAGATAGGAGGCACGAGCTTACCCAACAAAGGTTGGCAACAAGGACGAGAGGCCAGAAGAGTTCTTATTCCCAGAATAGGGGCGGAGGAGTAGTACAACGAACATTGGCACCAGTACTTGGAGTCCATATTCATGAGTCAGGAATGCCATGGAGGTCAGCGATATTAGAGATAACAGCACCAGTTTGGCATCAACAGCCGAGGAACCAGCATCAGCGCTAGGGGGTACCCATGGGATGTACTTACTGCAGTAAGGAAGGGCACACTAGAGATGTGTGTCATTCAGCTAATGGGTTGTACATGAGGTGTGGCAGTCCGAAAAAGGGATTATAAATACCTATGATGCAGAGTCCGAGGGGGACAGTTCAGTAGTTGTCGGCATTGCCAGCTCCAGGGGAAGTACAGAACAGAGGACCAGTATTGCCAGTAAGGCCACTAGCCCAGCGTCTGCCGATGCAGGCTCAGATGTTTCGTCAGGCACAGAACTAGGAAGGCCAGCAGAGGTCGCAGCAACAACATGGTCAAGGAAGACAGTAGCAAGGAGCTCAATAAGGCTAGGGTTAGGCCTTCACCTAATCTTTGGAGGAGGCATTTGCTTCAGGCGACGTGGTTGCAGGTAATATTTCTATTACCCCTTTTTCTGTAGTAGCATTGTTTAATTCGGGGGCTACCCATTCTTTTATATCTGCACGATTTGTGACACATATTAGATTGGAGTTCAAGGCATTGCCAGAGAGGATGAATATACTCACTGGTAATGGGCTCGTATGAGTTAGCAGAGTGTGCTTAGCGTGTCCGATCATAGTGCGTGGGTGATTATTGCCTACATCTTTGATTGAGTTCCCTATGGGCAACTTTGATGTTGTCCTAGGCATGGACTGGATGAGAGACGGTCATGTGAGGAAAGATTGTCGAGGAAGTAGGATAGTATTTAATGTTACTGGCATTGAAGAGTTTGTCTTTATTCGATTATTAGAGGATCGACCCAAGGGCATAGTTGCAGCAACAATGGCAGAGCATGAGCAGATTCCAAAAGTTGTCAGAGAGTTTCTTGATGTATTTCCTGATGAGCTTCCAGGTTTACCACCGGTGAGAGATGTGGAGTTTTGCATTGAGTTGAATCCTGGAACGGAGCTTAAATTCGACAGAGTTTACAAGATGTCACAGTCAGAGTTGGACAAGTCATACCAGTATAAAGAAGAACTGAAGGCAAGACAGTTTATTCGAGATAGTAAATTACCCTGGATAGCACCAGTGATTTTAGTACCCAAGAAGGATGGATCGACGCGAATGTGCATTGATTACCGGTAGTTGAATGTTGTAACAGTGAAAAAAATTATCCATTACCAAGGATTGATGACTTATTTGATCAGTTGATTAAAGCCTGCGTCTTCTCTAAAATTGATCTCGATCTAGATATTATCAAGTGAGGGTCCGGGAGCAGGACATACCCAAGACAACATTTAGATCACGGTACGAGCATTATGAATTTCTGGTGATGCCATTTGGACTAACTAATGCCCCAGCAGTGTTTATGGATTTGATAAATCGCATCTTTATGCCATATTTGGATAAGTTTGTAGTAGTGTTCATAGACGGCATCCTCGTCTATTCCAATGGTGAAGATGGGCATGAGAAACATCTTCGGACAGTTTTGCAGACGTTGAGGGAGAATCAACTTTATACAAAGCTTAGTAAATGCAAGTTTTGGTTGGATCGTATTTCGTTCCTGGGACACATTATTTCTGGAGCAGGAGTGTCAGTAGATCCGAAGAAGGTTGAGGCAGTAAAAAATTACCAGTTTCAAAGAAAGTAGCATATGTGTATAGTTTTTTGGGATTGGCAGGTTCATGGCAGACTTCGCCAGGATTTTGACACCCTTGACGCGTTTGACGCGTAAGGATATAGTTTTTTGGTCAGCAGAGTGTCAGACATCATTTGAAGAGTTGAAAAAAAGATTAATCTCATCCCTGATCTTGACGCGTCCAGTAGGGTCTGGAGGGTTTACAGTATATTGTGATGCATCCGGGAAGGGACTTGGGTGTGTATTGATGCAGTATGGTAAGGTGATAGCATATGCGTCTCGACAGCTTCGGGACCATGAGAAGAACTACCCGACTCACGATCTGGGGTTAGCAGCAGTAGTGTTTTCGCTTAAGTTATAGAGGCATTATTTTTATGGGAATTGAGTGGATATTTATACTGATCATAAGAGCTTAAAGTATGTATTCACCTATAGGGATGTAAGGACCCTAATTTTTTTATATGTTTTCTATTTATTAAATTAGATTTTTATTTTTAATTATGACTATAGATGTACTTTTTCGTAGTTTTGATTTTTGAAGAACAATAATTATCAATTTCTCAAATCTATCCCCATCATTGTATTCTAGACGAGTCCACCTTCAGTTTCATATATCATGTCCCATCCAAACGTGTTTCCTTGTGCTATATTTTTTCCTGTGCAACTTTAGGGGTAAAATAGTCATTTTAGTCTCTACCGTAAAATTTGACTAGCTTTCCAATTAGCAATTAAGGCCCAACTTCGATCTAAATCATTTGACCTAATACATGATTTTGATCCATTTCGAGCCTACTACACATATGTCATTGGTGTGCCACTCAATTGAGTTTCCATGTGCTAGTTTATCTTAAGTGGCACACAAGTCGAAACTATAGACATATTGGACTCAAATCGATTACAAAAATTCTACCGAAACAAAACTAGTGCAACTAGGGACCCGTGGAGCCTATCCTAGGGTATCCTAACCTATTAGACATATCTTAAATTAATTTTTTGGACTAATATGCAGCCACATTAATCAAATCTAATTTAAATCAAATCCTATAACAACTTTCCTATTTTGGAACCAATTTAAATCCTAAGAGATAGAATTGGTGTATCTTTTAGAATATGCAATCAAATTCCACCAAACCAAATCCTACTCCACCCCAACTTCTTTCCCCTTACGTGAATATCTCCCATCTAGGATTTACGTACACTTTTTTTTATATATTTCTCTATTAAAGCCCTCCAAATTCTTTTCTATTTTCGTACTTTTCTTTCCACCCAACAGAAACTCATCACCCCGACCACTTCCAACCCTCCTACCATCTTCATCTCAACCCTAAGACCCCCTTAACACTCCGACACCTTCCCAAGGAGACTCAACCCCAAATTTGATTGATACGAGGTGCGGAAGGCACCCGAAGTCGACCAAATTAGTACTGAATTCGTTACAGCAGGTTAGTCAACTTGTAGACGAGATTTTATCAACTTTTTCTCATCCGTTTTACTTCAAACCAAATATGAGAGTTATCATTGTGTGTATAATCCAACCTTTGATCGTCGGATCTCCCAGTTCCAAGCGGTTTGAACGTGGCATCGATTCTACGACAGGGTGTCCAGAACTGATGAATCTGGTTGCGAGCCATTTTTTACCTATCTAAGGTCAGTTTCTAACCTTCTTATATTTTTATTCAGAATTTAGATGTCGATAAATTTCTGACGCATATCTGTAGGATCGGATTCGCATCCGTTTGCTATTTTAAAACATTTTTGACATTTGCCGTGTCACCGAACTCCGAAAAATTCTTCTTTCCTTTTGTCCAAAAGTGTCAAAACTATATAAAACCATATTAAACTTTATGTTGTGCAAGGTTTAACATTATAAATACTATTTTAACTAATTTTTTGAATTTTTATAGAATTTAATATTTTTTAATATTTATTGTTTCGGGGCTCAAATCGCAAACCAGGTCTAGGAATAATATTGTAGAATCAATACAAATCTTTTACAAATCTTTTTCTATATATAAAATATATTATTTATTATTATATAATATTTATAAATATTTTCCACAATTAAAAGTGATATTTTATGTTAATAATATATTACTTTTATATGTAGATTTAATACAATATATGTTATATTAAATAGAGTAGTCAATATGACTAGTTTTGGTATAATTATATTATTAACGTATATATGGTAAGTACATATATAGTAAGTTATTAATTTATATTATGTTCATATTTCGGAATCCGAGCGTCGAAACTGAGATCCGTCAATTCCAGTGATCTCATATCGCTGAAATTGACAAAGCGACCGTATGGTTCGCCAAGACAAGATTGTTAACCTTGTGGTTAATCGTCTTGTCTCGATTCATGTGGCATAGGTTTCGTTGTATGAATTACGAGATACAAATGTAATATTTGAACCTAGAGTTTGTAATCCATAATATTAACGAATAGTGATCATAGAGATTAGTATAACCTAGCTCTAGGTGGTATGATTAATAAAATGGTTTATGTAGGTATTACATGACTTAGAACTTCCCAAGCTTTCTAGGTAGGAGTGGTTAGTCATAATTGTATTTAGTAAATAATGTATATTTGTTTATGATTTGGGTTGGTAGATATTGTACGGAGTATGATTCATTCGTTCATAGATGGTTCGGGTAGATTTTGGTTCTGCACTCTCTGCACAGATTGGACAAAACTTTAGGCAAGTACACCTTGCCAAACTTTACAGTATTTATATGCTTTTCTATAGTTCCATTCCTTCTTGTTTGGTTATATATTTCTGTTGCTTCATTTATGGTTACTTTCTAGTTTCACGTGCACGTAGATTGTTACTTTTTCTTTCCATATTTACTTGTTCTATCTTTCCTATCTTATTCGTATCTAGTGATAGTATTAATATGCCTGTGCCATGTTTCCCCTGACCTGTTTGACCCGTACTTGACTTAGATATGACTAGATAGACTTGAGTTCCTAGTACCTTAGGAGAGAATATTTTATTAGCCGTGGCTATACCTCTATTGTTAGTGCCTCCCCGGGCTACGATAGAGCACCTGTTATAGGACTGTTAGTGCCTCACCAGGCTGCGGTTTTTATCACATACATCTATAGCCATGATTAATATTATATTCTCATGACATGTCACCATCTATAGAGTTCATTTATGTGTTATCCTTTCCTCTACTTGTTATTCCTATTTTTCTTGCATGTTATTTACTGTACAGTAGGCATGTATATTATGTGTCTTGCTAGTCCTCTGAGGACCTGATGATCTCTCCAGGTATTAGATGAAGGTATGGTACACTGATGGAGGATGATTGCTGTACCAAGACTGCATGTATATTTAGTTAATGTTTTATCTTTCTCTTCCGTAATTAGATTTTGTCCTATATTTGATTCTTGCTGCATTATAGCCTAGTCTTATACAAGCTTCTACTTTTTCTCTAGCTTGTTCATGATAAATGTGTTATTGGGGATCCACTCTAACATATTTATCTATTCTAGAATCAATATATTATGGTCTGATCAGCCTTACTGTACTTGATTCGTTATTGTTACTGATATTTAGTGGATTGAGATATAGTTGGTCTAGAATAACCATATACCTTATACGTATTCGAGCTGGGCTGGAGTTCCCTCGATGTATAGCTGGAATGTATATGTATTCTAGTCTTACATATTTTGGGACTGGGGCGTTACACCTGAACATGAGGCAAAAAAGATGGTTTGAGTTACTGAAGGACTTCGATGTGAATCTTCAGTATCATCCAGGTAAGATGAATGTGGTAGCAGATGCCTTGAGTAGGAGAGGTAGTGCATTCATCTTGACCTCACAGAGGCATATTTTGGAAGATCTTCAGGAAATAGAAATTAAAGTGATCCGACCGCAAGATACGGGAATCATGGCCAGTTTGCAGATTCTGTCTACTTTAGTAGAGAAAATTAGAGTAGCACAGGCAGAGGACCCGTAGATCCAGAAGCTTCGGTCAGAATACGAGTCAGGTCTCAGGAAGAAGTTAGTAATCCATGAAGATGGTATGCTTAGGTTCAAAAATTGTCTTTGTGTACCAAGTGGAGACCTTCGACTGGAGGTTATGATAGAGGCTAACAGTTCTCTTTATTCCATTCATTCTGGAGGCACAAAGATGTATCTGGACATTAAGCAGCACTTTTGGTGGAATGGCATGAAACGGGAGATAACAAGGTTTATTTCCAAATATTTGGTATGTCAGCAAGTGAAGGTAGAACAGCAGAGGCCAAGAGGATTGTTACAGCCGCTTCCGATTCCGAAATAGAAATAAGAGCACATTACGATGGATTTTGTGACCGGTTTACCTAGATCCCCGATTGGCCGAAACGCAGTTTGGGTAATAGTGGATCGGCTCACGAATGTTGCTTATTTTCTTCCTTTCAAAGTAGGACAGTCTACTGAGTAGTTGGCAAAAATGTATATGAAGTAGATGGTGAGGCAGCATGGTATTCCTGTTAGCATAATATCAGATCGAGACACACGGTTCACCTCTTACTTTTGGCAGAGTTTGTATCAAAGTTTGGGTACCAACTTGAGGTTCTGTATAGCTTATCATCCGCAGATAGACGGACAGACAGAGAGAATCATTCAGATGTTAGAAGATATGTTATGAGCTTGTACCTTAGATTTCGGTGGGTCTTGGGAAGATTACCTTCACTTGGTAGAGTTCTTTTATAGTAACAACTATCAGGCAAGTATTCAGATGGCACTGTCACAACCCGTACCCAGTGTAAGGGCACGAGACCGTGGGTACGTCTAATCTACGCCACAGTGTCGGCGGTAGAATGTCGTCCTAGGTCTCAAACATCTAACACAATATAAATAAAACTGTCCAGAATATACTCTCTAATCGGAAGACATCTTAGAAGATACAACTCAATCACAAAAACTAGAGGTAGATAAATAGTACGATAAGATTGATATAAAATCCACAGAGTGAGATACAACCAGAAATGAAATAAATCTAAGTGTTATCAATCCCACAAAACATAATCTCTGAATAATACAATCTCTAAGACAACAACAATAAGGTAAATATAAACCCTAACAAACTAGTCTAGGAACTAAGGTAGTCTCCTCTGTGCAAACTAGATCCTCCTGAGGGTCCAAGTCGCAAGTGTCGTCTATGTCTGCTCTATAGGGTAGTGCAGGAGTCCTCCAGGTTATCTGTAATATTTTGTCAGCGGGTCCAATCAGGATAGGAACAAGCACATATCTCCAAAACAGATCAAAAATATGGCAGGAAATATAGAACTAGCAGTAGAATAAAATAGATAACGTGCTGTAAAGAAGTACATAAAATACAGGAGATATGGATAAGTAAACTTAATAATGAAATATAGTAAGAAACTATGAACTATAATAAGTATAGGTGTTTTAGAGCACAAGATGATCATGTGATTGGCATATGTTTGCACATGATGTATACTAGGAGTCTCCATTATATGTGAAGGTATAATAGACATGCACACGGGTTACACTAGAGAGGTTTTAATCATATGACCACTTCTACTCCCCCGCCCCGATCAATACACAAGGATCCAATCAAGTTATGTTACGTACACGATGGTTAGTTTTACACAAGAAACATGTGTGAACACACGAGAGTACATGAGAGCACACGATTTATACACGAATAATACAAATACAATAAGTACACGATGCACATGGTAAAGTACATGAATATGAAATATCCTATGTATTCGCTGAGGGGATAACATCACACGACAAGATCCATAGAGTACTGGTCTATGATAACAATGTGTCAGCATCAAGTAAAGTAGTCTAAAGTAGGCAATATCGATACTATCATGAATGAAAATAATCAGAGAATGTACTCACCTGATATCCTGAGCAACTGATATGTATAGATGTCCGAAATGGAGTCACAGAGTTCGATTAAAGCAATACAGGTTATAAAGAGTTCAAATTATATAATAATTAAAATTTACAATGCAATCCACATAATTCTAGGTCATTCTAGGTCAAAGTCAACTCTGGTCAACCTTCTAGTCAAACTAGGTCAACATCTAAGCTAACTTGGTCAATTGTCTAGGGTTTTGGTCAAACTCTAGTCAACAAGCTCAATTAGGCCTATTGGGTCCATTCTAGGTCAATCTACAGGCTAAGATACCAAGTCACTTATTTATACCATATATATACAATACCACTTATATATATACTCACACTACATAACATATATATAGGCCTAACCTATATATTATATACATACCCTCACATCTATATACATATCAGTTGCTCAGGGTATCAGGTTCACCTCTCACTTTTGGCAGAGTTTGTATCAAAGTTTGGGTACCAACTTGAGGTTCAGTACAACTTATCATCTGCAGATAGACGGACAGTCATAGAGAATCATACTGACGTTAGAAGATATATTACGAGCTTATACCTTAGAATTTGGTGGGTCTTAGGAAGATCACCTTCACTTGGTAGAGTTCTTTTATAATAACAACTATTAGGCTAGTATTCAGATGGCACCGTTTGAAGTATTATATGGAAGAAAATATAGGTATCCTCTGGCATGGGAAGACATGGGAGAACAAAAATTATTGGGACCAGAGATGATCATACAGACAGTAGGGACAGTCAAGTTGATCAGAGAGCAACTTCGAGTTGCGCAGGACCGACACCGCCATTGGGCAGATCAACATCGTAGGCCTCTAGAGTTTGGTATTGGTAACCGAGTGTTTCTGCAAATCTTTTACTCGGGGTGTCATTAGATTTAGAACCTGAGGAAAGCTTAGTCTGAGATATATTTGTCCATTTGTTATTCTCACTCGGGTAGGCGATGTTGCTTATCGTCTTGCCCTTCCGCCTTCGCCACATGATGTACATGATGTGTTTCATGTATCTTAGTTCCATAGGTACATATCGGATCCGAGTTGTCCTCGATCATTCTGTACTGGTCGTTGGTACCAACCAAACTTATGAGGAACAACCCGTATCCCTATTGGACCGAAGAAAAAAGGTTATTAAGAACAAGACTATTAGTTTAGTCTGTATTGCTTGGAGCCATCACTCTTTGGGTGAGTCCAGCTGGGAACTTGAGGATGATATTCGATCGCGATATTCACACCTGTTTGATTCATAAGGTATAATGTCTTCCTTATGCCTTATGCTTTTAATTTCTTGCTTGCATGAATGTTTGCTTGATTAAATGCTAGTCGTAGATTGCCTGTAGTTAGTATAGCTTGTCCCGACACCTCTAGCCTCTTGATTAAATTTTGAGGATAAAATTTTTATAAGGTGGGTAGAGTTGTCACTTCCGTTTTTTGTTATACGTATTTTCAGATACGTGTACGAAATTCTGACATTTGTTAGGTGACCCGTGCTTTGCTTATCTTGTTTAGCCTTGGCTTGGTTTAATCTTGGCTTAGTTTAGTTTTGGCTTGGTTTACCTTGGTTCATCTTGGCTTGGCTTGGTTTGGTTGGGTTGGTTTGAGATGAGAAGGGTTGGTATATAAACCTACTTCTTTCTCTCTCTCTTTCATTATTATCATTTACTTCTCCACCTTCTTTTTCTTCTTCTTCTTTTTCTTCTTCTTTTTATTATTCTTCTTCTTCTTCTTCTTCTTCTTCTTCTTTTTCATTACTCCTTCCAGCGACCCAAGCCTAGTACACCTTACATTATAGGGAACATGATGGATTTCTATTTTTGTTTATTCTATTCTCTTTCTTGCATGATTCTAAGCATCTTTAACACTTGAAGTTTTTGGCTTTGACAGTTGTATTTTTGTAGATCTAAGTTTTAAGACTTTTTTTGTTTTTATTGGTTTTGATCTTTTAAAGTTTGTTATTTCCAAAATCTATTGGTTCTATGTTGTGGAGAATTTTATTTTACCCAATTTTGGCTTTAGAATCGCTTGATTTTGAGTTATTTTGAAGATGTTATGCTATTTTTGAGTTCATAGATTTTCTATGTACTTTGGTACTAATTTGGGAAAGATGAATAGCCAGACTGCACAGCCTGTGCACCTTTCTGCACTTTCCTACATAGCCTGCGTATCATTCTGCACATACTACACAGCCTGCGCTTTCCTGTACAGCCTGCACACTTTCCTGCACAGACAGCACAGCCTGCGTACCTTCCTGTATAAACTGCAAAGCCTGCGCACCTTTCTATAATGATTGCACAGCCTGCGCTTTCCTGCACAGCCTGTATTTTCCTATATAGCCTGCGCTTTCCTGCACAGCCTACTTTTCTGTACAGCCTGCACAATCTGTGCTTTTCTGTACAGCCTGTGCTTTCCTGCACAACATGAACAACCTGCACACTTTTTTGCGTGCCACCTGCACCATTTCTCGCTTTGTGCACACTAAGTGTCCCAAGTGCATTATGCCTTCTAGTACTCTTCCATCTTGTGACTTGACCTTCATTTTCGATCTGACTACCAATGTGTGTGCTGGTTAATCCTTTGTGTGTACTGAGATACAATCTATGTGAGCAACGAAGTGCTATATCATGTGCTAAGTGTTCCTGCGTAATATATGTCAGTATATCCAAGTCTCCAGCACCTACATAATGAATGGCCTATGGCAATGACTGTGTTGCGTGTTGCATTACACTAAGGAAGGATCCTTACGTATGACTCCATGAGCCAGTGCGGATCTTTACTTAGGGTACTCGTACCCTGTGCGACGTCTGGGGAATGAGCATGTGAC
Source organism: Iris pallida (assembly GCA_029216955.1). Taxonomy (NCBI): domain Eukaryota; kingdom Viridiplantae; phylum Streptophyta; class Magnoliopsida; order Asparagales; family Iridaceae; genus Iris; species Iris pallida. The sequence continues at coordinate 13,512,963 of JANAVB010004800.1, forward strand.
TACGACATGTGAATTCCGAGATTAATCTAGGGTTTAACTAGGCAACTAAATTTGGTAGATGCATTGGGAGAAAAGAATCTCGAGATCGTGCCATACTAGCCATCCCAGGTCCCCTCTTGACGTGTCGGGTTGGCCGCCACGGATATGGTTTATCCATCCATAGTGGATGACTATATCCGACCCCTATGTGTTATATGTTATATGTTTTAGCACGGTAGTCTTACAGGAGACCGGTGCATAATCAATGTGCTACGCGTATTTTTACATATACAAAAAGGATTGGCTAACCTTGCTGGAACAACAAAATATGAGGATTCCTATAACAGCATTATGGGGATAACTCCACCGAAATAGAAAGCCGTAGGAATGATTGGCCGCTTGAAAATGACTTGTTTGTGTCTTGTACCCTCCGTTAGTATCCAAGGGACACGGACTGTAATGGTGCATAGTCCAACCCATGTCCTTGTTTTGGTTGTTGGGTTGGACTTTCGTGCTACGACAGGCTGTGGACCGAGGTTACAATCGGAAGCTCATAAATTGACCATGACCATAGGTTGTGTCTCATCTTGTTTTGATATTGGCACCGGTTGTCCTTGTTTGGTAGTACGGGTGCCGTATGGACTCGATGATGCTACGTCACCCTATGACTCATAAGCCAAGTCTTATTATTATCTTTATGCTTGTGTTTTATCTCACGCTTTTGTGCTCCCTTGTGGTACTTGCTATTCGGGGCTGACCCCGCTGGTTTTGTTTGGCCAGATCACGTAGCAGAGTCCTAAGATCCAACCTTCCTCCCTGACGTCAATGGTGCATACTATAAGCATGGCTGGTGGGGGACTCGATTGGGTTTCTTCTCTACCATTCTAGTATCATTACTTATGTTCTGGCATTTAGCTACCGACACTTGTTTAGTTGGTTGTTCTGGATATTTTGTCTGCTTGCATAATTGTAAATTAAATCAGACTGCAGCTGAATACCATTATGTACCTATGACTCTCGGGGCTAGCTAACTTATAAAGCTAGTTCCCTATGATCATTTTGATGAAGCGTCGGGGATGTCTTACTGCTTTATCTCATATGCTCATTTATTGTTGCTTCTTGCTTTAATTGATTGAGACATAAATGTTCTGTGAGACCATAGGAGACTTGATTGTAGCATGCACCCCATCGTTTTATAATGGCCACGATCGTCGTATGACATTTTTATACCTCATATGAGGCAGTTGGCCTAGTCACTCTCCGTATTTCGGTACTGGGGTGTGATAGGCCGTGTCCCTGTTAGCAGTAGACCGAAGATACCTCCGTATCGCTTTAGGCTATTTCTACCTGTGTGACAAAAAGACTCTTTCAGCGTGTAGCCATAAAACAAAACTATTCTTTAGTAACCGAGAATTTAAAAAGAATTTATGCAATATAAAATCAATTATATTCTATGGACTTGAAAAATCTCAAAACAAAAAGCTCAAACTATTGTAGCTAAATACATAAAGATGTATATGTATCCATACGTGCTACAAAATTATTAGGTAACAATAAATATAAGATAGCCAATACCTAAAGAATGAGCAAAAAATTATCAAGATCAAGAAAACTAAATGCTAGAAATTGTTAAACATATTTCAGAAAATTTACATAGTGCACTATAGAGATAAATATATCACATAAGTGTACACTAATAAGTATGGTCGTAACAAGAACAAATATCAATATCTAGTTATATGCAAATAAACATCTTCTCTCAAAAACACAATTAAAGACAAATCAATTAAAGAATATCAGTGAGAGCTAGATATTCATTAAAACATGTTAGATATTGAAAGTTGTTTAGGAATTATGCTACCAAAGTGGTTCTAGTGACCACACTTATGTTGGTTCAATTGCTTGAAAGATGACCTTTGTAGCTTTGCAATTACCAACATATTACATGGTTCTACTTGATATAAGAAGCTTCACTTGCACCACGAGGCGAAAGACTTTGGTATCCAAAACTTGGATCCACATTTGTTAGTCTTTGGCATCCAAGTATATACATTTATGTTTACTAGTTTTCTAACTCTACAATACTGTGAGATGTGTCTGTGTTTATCATAATAATTGCATATACCAGAGGTGTTGGTGCTAGGTGCCATTGTGTAGATATGTGACTTCTGTGTATTCCGTAGATACTTGTAGAAGAAAACATGATGATGTGTAGCATTTGGTTTATATGCTTTCTTTGATCGTCTCCTATCATGTGTGTGATGTGTCTAGGACAGATCTCTGGCAGAGTAGCAGATATGACCTGTTTTACCAACTTTACTTGTAACATTTTAAAGAAAGAACATGTCTCATTATACTTAATAGATATAGCATCGATGTTATACTTCGTCTTCTCTAAATTATATAACTCGTCCAGCTTGGCATTGTTATGATCTCTTTTCTCAATAGTTTGGTGTGCATCATGCAAGCTAAGATCTCTTTTCTTTTTTATCATCAATCTTCTGTGCAGCGATGTTATACTTTTTCTTCTCTAAATCATATAACTCCTTCATGTTACTGATGGAAGGTGTTTCTCATATATTTTTAATAAGAAAGACAACCTTTCACGTTTAGTAGTGTAAGCTTAGATCTCGTTTCAAGACTGCTTATATTTATCCAAGACTTTCTTGTGTTCATCTAGCAAATCACTAAATGCATCTGAAAGTTCATGGAAAGTGAAATAGTCATACATGGGGTTAGTAGTTACTTGATCAAATGCCATCAAGCAGACATTTACAGAGCTACTGGGTCTGTCTTCTTTCCCTGATTCATTGGCTTCACTTTTATGCCAGATGCTGGTATTAGCATACTTTCGTCATGAAGACTTTATATTTGATCGTTCGTATCGACCCGTCTTCTTTGCCATTGGGCAGTCTTTCTTGATATGTCCAGTCTTTACAACCGTAGCAGATAGTCTCTTCTTCAATTCTTTCATGATAATCTTTCTTCTTTCGGTTTAATTTCTTAAACTTCAAGAATTTTTTGAACTTCTTTACAAGAAGAGCTTGTTCCTCAGCATCTGAATCTTCATCATCCGTGTCTTTGCTTGAGACTCTTATAGCATGATCTTTGAAGGTGATAGACTTTTCTTTTGGATTTTATTTTTCCAAGTCTTGTAAGTCTAGCTCATGAGTCATTAGTTTACCCTAGAGTTTCTCCAGCGATATTGTGGTGAGATCGTTTTCTTCTATGATCACAGTGGCCTTTGGGTTCCAGTTCTTTGTTAGTCCCCTGAGTTCTTTGGAACATTTTTGTGATTTGAGTAATCCTTACCAAGAGATGATAAAGGATTAGTATTATCAAAGAAATTATGTAAACATCTGAGTGATTGATTTATTTGGCTTCATCTTAAAGGCGTCATATTCTTGTGTCAATCTACTAAGATATGACTATAGGCCAGAGATCAAAATCAAGTGATTGATTTACAAGATTACCATCAATCACTGTTAATGTAGCTTTTTGTAGCCACATATGACTATAGACCAGAGATCAAAGTCAAGTGATTTCAGAAAGAAACTCATTCGTGTTTTCTAATATATGTAGTTTATTCCATCAAATAGTAGGGGTTTAATTATGGAATGCCTTTCATTGGTGAATATAGATTTTACGGCTGTCATATGTATATACTCTAGAGTGTTATATTTGAATATAACCCGTTCTGATACCAATTGTAGGACCGCTGAGTACCTCTAGAGGGGAGGGGGTGAATAGCATACATGTGCGTAGCGGAATAAAAATTACCTCTAAAAATTTGTAAGATAGTAACAATCTAATATGAAGTAAGCAATATTTAAATAAGTTCGTAATCTAAGGAGATCAGAGAGAGAGAACTCAAATACCAAGATTTATACTGGTTTTCCTCTGAGAGGACTAGTCCAGTTGCAAGTACTTAACTCGATATTAAATCCACTATCTCGTCAAACACAAGCTTTGAATCCGAAGTGCTTACAGCTCCTTACAACACGTAATTTTTATTCAAAGCGCACTACTTCAACTTGCAAGCCTTTAATCCGAAGGACTTGCCGACTTCAGGAATAGAATGAAAACTGAGATATTTTCAAGCCTTTTGTACAACTTGACCAAACTTCTAGATTGAACCGAAAATGATACTGACTTGGCTGGGAGTTATAAAGCTCTAATTTGAAAGTAAGAATCTCTTTAAAAATACTAGAATGAATAGAGAATAGAAGAGATGATCGAGTGAATAGAATGAATAATTCTTCTTATAGTATTTTCTTAGACAGAACTCGCAGAGTTCGGTAGTCCAACATTCAAAAAACTGAATATTTGGAGCTTGTTCTTCAGGATGATCATGTCCCTCGAAAACATGGTCAGGGGGACCGAGTTCGGTCTGAGATTGGTTGCCCTGTATTAAGGTTGGTTGGGCTCTTTTTGAGTAGATTTTGGACTCTATTTGAGTGGGCTTTTTGTGGACTGATTGAACAATATTGATATAGGCTTTATGTTGGCTTTTTGGTAGAGTTTATGAAAATAAACTAAGTACCAAATCAGTCCGATGTATAAATTTCCTTGACTCAATTAAAGGTCAAATACAGAATAAATATTTATTTTGAGACAGGGGCATGACATATTTTTATGGTGTCCCATACAGGTCCTGATTAAATCATTTCGGTTGCGTTAATGTACCGAACGAGCCTGCAATAGGATAGTGTATTAGAATCTCAATCCATAACTGCTATTGAATTTCCTTTTGATATCTACTATCGTCCTTGAACCTCATGTTCGTAATCGAACATACCTCTCTTGAACTCCTTGTATTGAATTCTCATCTTTTCTAGTTTCGGAAAATCAAACATCTATGCTTGATGAACTATTTTGTTTATATTGTACGATAGAAGTAAGAAGGATAGAATATTATAGGGAACGATTATCCACATACGAGTAGGGTAGGGATAGATACCTATATTAGATGGACCGAGTAGGTAGGAGTAGCATTCTTCTACAATAAATTTTTTAACTTAGAGGACATAGGAACCCATGCTTGATAAGAGTAGGTAAATAGCTAAGCTGGGTAGAATTTTATAGATATTCTCCTAAGATGGAGTAGAGTACATTGTAAGATTTGACCCTAACAAGAGATCTTAAAATTACTAGACTGATCTATCTTATCATTTTCCTAAGATATAACCTCGAATAAAAGTAATAGAAGGATTCTTATCGAGTGCTAATATCAGGATAGGTGACCTAGTATTAGATAGAGTATGAAGGTTTAAGTTAGGCTAGACGACTGTCTCTACATATGGCAAGACTAGCTTTGAAACGATCTATAAAACACCATGACTAGAAGATTGACCAATATGTGTGTGTCTCTATTCAGCTCAGCCTCGACCCTTGTCTAGCAGATAGGTGCAAAACTTTAGGTGTACTTGTAAGAATTTTATATCCTGTTGACAGTCAAAAGAAGTAGAGTATTATTTTCGTTATATTTTGTTGAAGACTTGGCCTATATAGGAATAGTGTTGAGTTAGTAATAATTTTTCCTTATAGAGTTGCTAACCAATAGCACCATAACTGTACTTAGGACTTCTTAGAAAGCCTTGATTTTATTCCACAATACCTAAGTTTTATATTCCATATAGGAAGTTGTACCATTCTTGACATTGACTTTTGTTGTTGTCATCACATAAGTTAGGATGGACCTAGCTAAGGGTACCTTATTTTCTGGTAGGTTGTGTGAACTTAGAATCCCAATAGTAGTAGTGTCCTTTGGAAATCATGTTTGATTAGTTTCTTTTATATCATGTTTTAAATTTGAGGATAGAGTGTAAGACTAAGCAGACGGTCAGAAGAGCATATTTAGCAACGAGTTATCCCATATCCAGCAAAGGAGCTCCCAACTTGTCATTATTGTGGCAAGAATGGACACATTCAGCGAGATTAGCGGAGAAGACTAGGAAAATGCTTGCGGTATGGATCTGAATAGCACCGTGCCATGGAGTGTCCACAGCAGAGTGACAGACAACAACATCTAGCTTCGAGGCTAGCACTACCAGCACCATCAGGACCGAGACCACCTACTCAGGCAACTACAGTTTCGAGGCTACCAGCACCTGGAGAACAGAGAATTGGCAAGGATTTTGTTATGGCACCGATAGAGAATGAGCGTAAGAGAGTAGCTATAGCAGGTATTTTTTTTAGTTGCACCTATTTTTGATTTTAAGGCTATATTAATTTCTTTTAGTTTCGTAGCCATGCCTAGAGTAGCCACTTCACCCTTAAATAAGAATTTGAAAGATTCATATGGGAAGAAGTTAGGAATCCATGCTTAATAGGACCAGGTAAAGAACTAAGGTGGGTGGACTTCCATAGATGAGAGTATTAGAGAGATTACCATATATTAGGAATGATTATTCAATCATAAGCCTTATTTATGGTGGTTGTTTCTTCTGTTAGCACTCTAGGGACATGGACTGTCATGTGCATGGTTCACCTATTATCCTTGTTTGAAGGTTTGAGCTATTGTGCTATGTTAGCTTATGAACCAAGGTTGCGACATAGAATCCTTTAGTCGAAACCTAGCCATAGGATGTATTACTATCTTGGTGCGATATAGCATATATTTTTCATGTTTGATATATGTGTGTCATATTAGTTTAATGATAGGAGATATGCTTAGAATATGTAAACCAAGATTATGATAATTTAGAGCCCATTAGTATTAGCCACCTCTAGAAATCCTATATGACAAGTTTCCTTTATCCTATGAGTCGGCGTAATTTCGAGGACAAAATTATTTAAGGTGGGTAGGTTGTAAGCCCCCAAGATTTTTAGAGTTATTTTTTAATTTATTTTATTATTTTGTTTAATATAATTATTAATATATTTTTCTACTTTTATTCATAATCATAAAATGTACTCTTCCATAGCTTTGATTTTATGAGCACAAGAAATGCCAAACTTTAGAAACTTCCTTCTTGACTTTTGAACTAGACAAGTTTATCTTCAATTTGGTATATCATATCTCACTCAAATATATCTTCTTGTATTTTATTTGCTTCGCACAACTTCAGAATCAATTTAGGCCAAGAAGTTATCTACCGTAAAACTTGTCATAACTTCCAACCTAAATTTCGGACTCAACATCGATCCAACCTAAACAATCCAATATATGATTTCAAATATTTTTGAGCCTACCACACACATGCTTAGGTTGTTCCACTCAATCAAGGTCTCATGTGCTATTTAAATTCAAATGACACATAAGACCCTTTATGTAACTTTTTAAGCCTATTTCCAAATCGGTTAATTTTTATCGAGCCTAAAATTGTCCAACAACTTGTAGAGGACTTGATAGGGTCATTCCCATGTAGAGAGGCTCTTCTAAATATTTAATTCAGATTTATGGAGTATTTATTTGGGTCAAAACCAAATAGAGAAACTCTACAATTTCTATTTCATATATTTGGAACTTGTTTATTCTTGTGCCAATCCCACTTGTATATGGACTCCAAAACCCATTAAAACTCAACCCTACCCGCACTAGAACAGCCCACAACCGACCTCCCCTAGCAACCCTATATATATAATATACAAACCTACACAAAACCCTCTCCATGAACCCTAAAACCCAGCCCCTTCATTGCCGAACTACTGCTGCTGGCATCTCTTCTTCTCGCTGTTGTCCCAACCAATTTTTGACCATCTGAGGACTGACACCTCATCCTAGACATGCCCAAGACCCCCTCACTACCTTCTCAAGGTCGGCCACCAACAAGAATAGCCCCTACAGGCCGTGCATATCTCCACAAGTTGACCCTACCTTGCTGGCAAAAAATTACAGCATGTAAGACATCTTGAAAATGCATTTTCTCCACTTTAAGACATCAAAACTTCATGGGACCAAAAATGCTGGATTCTCCTATGTGCCTACTACCTTTATATAAATTTCATGTCAAAATTCTTTCTAGATTAGTGTAAGCCCCCTGAATTTTAGGGTTTACTTTAAATTTTCTAAATGAATTATTTTCAATAAATATTTTATTACTTAATTGTTTTGATCATTAATGTTCTTTTTCGTGACTTTGACTTCTGGAGCGTCAAGGATGCCAATCTCTGGAAACTCTCTTCATGAGTTTGAAGTAGACAAGATTATCTTCATTATGATATATCGTGTCCCACTTAAACTTGTTCCCTTGTGCTCTTTTTGTATCGCACAACTTCGGATCAATTTAGACCATTTGATCGATTAAATAATTATTAATTGATTTTCCACTTTTATCTTTGATCATCGTTTGTACGTTGCCGTGACTTTTAATGTGGGAGCACAAGACTAGTCGTTTTCTTGAACCAACTTCTCATGCATGATCTAATCGAGACGCTCTACACCCATGACCTTCGTGTCCCACTTAGACACTCCATTTTGTGCCTCATTTACTTCGCACAACTTTTGGGTCAATTTAGGCCAATTAATTATCTACCGTAAAATGTGACCTGACTTCCAATTTAATTTTGGGACCCGACATCGATCCAACCTAGTCAACCCAAAGTAGGGACATGGCCCACATGAAGTCTACTAGCCACATGACATTTGTGTCCCATTTATTTGAGTTCCAACATGTCACTTATTTACCCATGATCATAAATATCTATTTAAATTCAATTATTGCACCATGTCCGATTTTGACCCGACCCGGCTCAACCGAACCCGAACCCAAGCTCCATGTTATCCCCTTATGAATACCCCACACAATTTTCCTTTTTCCCTATTTTTAAAATATCTTTATACAAATATCTTTTCCTCTTTTTCTAATATGTATATATATATATATATATATATATATATATTTATATATATATATATTATATATATATATATATATATATATATATATATATATATATATATATATATATATATATATATATTTTATATATATATATATTATATATATATATATATATATATATATATATATATATATATACATATATTCAAATATCTCGCTCTCTCTCCTCCTTAAAACACTCCCATATACCTCACGCCCTCTCTCCCCATACTAGCACAACACTCCCCCTTCAGCCGACCTCTTTCTCTCTCTCTCAAATATCTCTCTCTATTCTCATACTCTCTTTCTTTCCATATATTATATACACACACACACACAAAAACATATATCACTCTCCCTCTCTCAACAGCACACTCTCCCCCTACTCCACAGCCGACATCACCACCCTCACCATCATCCTCTTCTTATTCTTCCTCACCATCACTCTCACCATCACCACCATCATCATCATCAAGCTCACCACCATCACCATTATCACCTTCACCATCATTATCCTCAACATCATCACCACCATCACAAGCACCACCATAACCTACACCCCAACCGGGCCTCCGCCACCGTCGACGACTGTACCGCTCGTCGTGCCCCCGCCTGGCCTATTATCGCACGACCATTCGCTGAACAGCAGCGCACATAGTGCACGTAGCAGCGCGCGCGTGAGCCGCATGGCATCCGACTATCCGCCACCACGGCGACCTTTCCTGTCCGACGAAGCTCCGGCGACCACCCCCGAAGCAGTGCCTCCTTCCCCGACGTGCCACGTACACGATTTGTGTGTTTCGTAAGGAATCCCGGCGTGACGCACGCGGGATCAAACTCAAAATTGTGTTTCGGGACAGCAACTTCGTGCACATTTTTTGAGAGATCCGACCGTTGGATCGGCGAGCTCTTTGCTCCGTCACAATTTTGGTATATACCCCTTCACTCCTATCAAGTTTCGTCCGTTAATTTTTTCGTTTGATACATCAAAACTGGCCACCAAGTTGACACTTTAAATTGTACTATTTTTGGACAGTTTTGTGGAGCCAACTTCGTCAGCTCGTAACTCCGCCGTCGCAGCTCCGGTTGGTGCGCTACCAGTTCCTGTGCGTAGCTGGTATAACCCTCTTCCTGCACCTTAAGTTTCGTTTTATTGTAAGCACGTTTGGTTGATCGAATTCGACACCAAAGTTGGCCGTCCGAATTCTTTAATTTACATTTGTTAAAATCTATTTTTGAATCCGGGACTCCAGATTCAATTTCTGACACCACCAGTAGACTTGTGGCATCGTTCTAGCATATTTTCATATAAAGTTTGTTAGATTTGGAGGATGTGGGCCCTGGCACGTATTACGGTGCAAATCAGGTCCCACAGTCCGAGTCAACGGGTCACTTTAAGATCGGCTCATCAGAATCCAATTTCGAATATACCGTTGAGTTCGTATCGTCATTCTGGACTCGTTGACATATAATTTGCTGAGTTTTGAAGATATTTGCTTCGGCACGTATTTTCGTTCAAACCGGATTCTAAATGTCCGTGTCAACTGTCATTTTGAGATCGGCTCATCGGAATCCAATTTCGGATATACCGTTGAGTTCGTGTCGTCATTATGGACGCGTTGACATATATTTTGTTAGATTTTGTGGACTTTGGCTTCGACACGCATTTCCATGCAAATCATATACCAATATCCAGGTCAACGGACCATTTTGTGATCGGGTCATCGGAATTCCATTTTGGACATACCGTTGGGTTCGTATCATCATTCTGGATTCATGGACATATAATTTGCTAGATTTTGTAGACTTCTATCCTAACACGTTTTTGGTGCAGTGTATCCAACAACGGACATCATTTTGACCCGAAATTACCTTTTTGCCCCTGTGTCTAAATTTGACTTACGGGTAGGCTATCTTAGCTAATTTGACTAATCTGAACACGTTGGTGATATTTGTTTTGTCATCCGACGACATCTGTAGATTTTATTTATGTGTCATCCTTAATTTGTAATTAAATATTATTATTAGTGTATATATTTACATGTTTGGATTTTGTAAAACTCTAAAATGATCTTTGTGTTTCTAAGGGTTCTAATGGTTGGTTACAGGCTTAGTGTCACCCCAAATTGATTTTCTATGCTAGGACATCCCTTAGCTAGTATTCAGTTAGGAGTCGTGTCACAACACTAGTGTAAAATATTGAACATAGCTTAGAACTGAGTTTGTGCATCATTTTGACAGGACACCGGACATCTATAGCTACATATTCTTATCCTTGCTTTGCTCGAGGCAAGTACCCCTACAAACTTTATTTTACTGTATATGATAATTAATTGCGTATGAACCATGTTAATACAGTGATTTAAACTGGAAAACCGTATCTTACAGGTTTCTCTATATCTAGCGTATGCTTCACATGCTTTAATTAAAATTGATCTCAGTACCTACCATGTTTTAAATTGCACTCAGTACCTGCCATGCTTATACTGCTCCCAGTATCTTTCACATGTTTTATACCGTTCTCGTATCTCTCACATGTTTTATACTGTTCTCGTATCTCTCACATGTTAGAATCTGGGTTATGGAGAAACTGATAGTTGAGTACGTGATCATGCCCCCTCTATCGTCTCGAACAAAGTTTTATTTTATATGTTACTGCACCGTAGGCATTTCTCAAAGCTGTATTTGTACGTATGTACATCTATCGCCTTTACACTTGTACGGAAGTATATTTCATTATGTGCCCCTGAACATTGTACACCTATTGACGATCACGTACCTGTTCCAGTTTTAAACTCTAGATATACATATGTCGCCATGACAAATTTATTCCTGACATGATAGATTTGTGATATGACATGATTGTGATACGACATGAGATAGATTGTGATATGACATGATTGTGATACGACATGAGATGTGACATGATTCTTATTGACTATATCTCTTTTCATTCCATGCTCAGTATGTTTAGTTTGCAGAATCAGTACTTGCTCCCGTCCTGACAGGATAACATTGTAGGCATACTTTCGGAGGAAGATTTGCTCTGTGATCTTTTCTATGGACCCACTACAGAGGACCCGGCTTTTGCTCCCGAGGAAGTCCCTGTAGGGAACCTCGCTTGGTAGTCTCGCTTAGATTCTTTTTGGCTTAGTTATTGAACTGTTTAGACTATATCTTGTATTCACTGGACTTTGTCTCCAGTTTAATACTTTGGAAGTGTATTATTAAGTCTATATTTACTTTACTTTCGCTTATAGATGCTGTGTTGTGATGAACCTATTAAATGTTATATTAGAACTGTTAGTAGCTTAGATCCTTTATTGTTTATACTTAGAACAGCTTACTACGCTTTAACCAAGCGTAGGCTGGACATGGCTCGACCCGGCCCAACAATTTGGGTAGCGGATCGTGTCATGTTTTTAGTGGCGGCCCATGCAGGTCAAGACTTAAGTTGTTTGGTTACGTTATTGTACCAAGCATGCCTGCAATTAGGATCTTAGGACAACTTGTTCACACTAGGGACAACAATTAGAACACCTAGAGGATTTCTAGGATTGCAACATAGGAAAACTCATCACAGCATAGGACCGTTAACTATATTTAGTATCTTGATTGAAATTCAGTGGGTTACAGTTTTGACCAGGATAGTACCCTTGGGATGACCCCTGAGGATCTCACTCTATTCTTACCTCAAAATATGTTTCCGCTTATTTCTATTTGTTCTTCCTTAATTCGTTGTTGAAATTGATTTCTGATTTTCGTTGTTGACTTTGATCTTGTATCATGATAAATTTTGTGGATTGAATTGTGATATATCCTGATAAGGTAAATGTCTGCTTTATTTATGGAGTTTAGAATTTATCTCAGCCATATTAGCTGGTATGACAAAAATCATAGGGCCTGATTTTGGGTATACTTATCTTAGTTATGGAATTTAGATTTTTTCACAGCCATACCAGTTGGCATGGCAAGAATTCTGGATAATATGATTATAGGGTGTATACCTTAGTTATGACTCTTTCGTTTGTTGCATCTAAGTTTACTGGTGTGACAACAATTCTGGCAACATGATTTCAGGAAGACGAGTATGGTTATCAGATCATATCTCAACTTGGTTCACTTCGTTATGATCGAATGAGCAAGAATAAATTCTTATTATCATTCTTCCCCGTCTTGATTAACTATGTCCTATCTACATCTACAACTAGGATTAGGATTGCTTTCATGTTATATTTTTGGACATAATTATTTTTGTGTTCCATCTTTCCTATGATTTGACTAAACCCTTCTTCGTTAACCTCTTGGGTAATTCTTCTCGTCTTTCTCGGTAATTGTTAGAAACACCTTATAGATTGATCCAAGAAAGGTTCGAGAAATTAGATTTTAACCTTGTATTACGGAATCGAGAGTTTTACAGCCAGAGAAATACTGGCGATGCAGGACTTCAGGTGACGGCATCATGATTACGTATGTTTCACGGATCTTACTTGAACCATACCCTATGTATTTGATTAATATTTCATGGATTTAGTCAAGATAAGTTCAAGAACCTGTATTATCTGCTGTGTACTGCAGCCATCCGTCGTATTACGGAACAAAGAAGTTATTTCAGCCAGATGCACATTGACTTGGCAATAACTTCACGTGACCTAATCGCGGAGGTATATGGTTCTCGAGTTTTACCTCGACTACGTCGTATGCATCTCATTGTCTTCGTACCGTTCTTGGAGACATTCCGACAAACTTTCCTGTCTTGGTTAACCCTTTAACTTGTTTGGACACTGTTATGGATTGCTTGACCCAGTCTTAGGCGTTGTTACCTTCTATTTTGATAGACGACCGAAATAGCCAAACCTTGTTAACTAATTCTATAATATAATTATGAATGTCGTGTTTGTGATAAATACTTTTCCTAGGGATTGGTTAGATTAAGCTTATAGGACAAGTATGAGTGACTGACTGTAGTAGACTTGGAAACCATTAAGAACGATTGTATTGATATTATAAATTGATGATAGGGTATCTAAGATGGAGAAATGAGATAGTATATTATTGTGACTATGGATTGAGGATTAGAATCTTGTGCTTAGCAGTTTGAGGATTGAGCATTGCAGGACTTGTATGACCAAGTGATTATTGGTTATCTACAAGCTATTTACTTATGATTGGAGGGTAGATCGATATGTGGAATGATATTGAATAAGTTAGAATGAGATATAATATTACGTACGAGATCAGGAATATATCAGTTAAAACGACAAGGAACAAGGCAAAGACATATGTACATTGGTAATTAATAAATCAGGAGTTTAAAATTGAGGATTTATATTCGGAGGAGTTATTAAGTAAAAAGAAGAAGGCTCTACGCCAAGGATAAGTATTGAACGTATACTTTCAAGGAAAAACTGTAGGAAAGTATTGACGACAAATAATGCAAAGGGCTTGTGGATTGATAGAATAAGGATACTTAGGATGTGATAAGGAAATCAAGTATTTACAAATTGAGGTTGGAAATATGGTTGATGATTAAGCATTTTAGGCCTATAGACATGTCCAGAGAATGACCTGTATTTTAGGGTATACATTAAGGTTCCATATTAGTATGAAAGATTCTAAAGGATATATGACGTAGTTTATGATAGAAGGACCTTTGTTGAACCTGAACCAAAAAAGATTGTAAAGAGAAACGGAAGAGATGATCACAAGGGTAGCAGATTGAGTATTGTAGCCAGAGCAGCTACATGTTATAGTTTGACCTACTTGATGATTTTAAATTTTGAGGGCGAAATTCTTGTAAGGTGGGTAGGATGTAAGCCCCCTGAATTTTAGGGTTTATTTTAAATTTTCTAAATGAATTATTTTCAATAAATATTTTATTACTTAATTGTTTTGATCATTAATATTCTTTCCCGTGACTTTGACTTCTGGAGCGTCAGGGATGCCAATCTCTGGAAACTCTCTTCATGAGTTTGAAGTAGACAAGATTATCTTCGTTTTGATATATCATGTCCCACTTAAACTTGTTCCCTTGTGCTCTTTTTGTATCGCACAACTTCGGGTAAATTTAGACCATTTGTTCAATTAAATAATTATTAATTGAATTTTCACTTTTATCTATGATCATCGTTTGCACGTTGTCGTGACTTTTAATTTGGGAGCACAAGACTAGTCGTTTTCTTGAAACCAACTTCTCATGCATGATCTACTCGAGACGTTCTACACCCATGACCTTCGTGTCCCACTCAAACACTCCATTTTGTGCTTCATTTGCTTCGCATAACTTTCGGGTCAATTTAGGCCAATTAATTATCTACCGTAAAATGTGACCTGACTTCCAATTTAATTTCAGGACCCGACATCGATCCAACCTAGTCAACCCAAAGTAGGAACATGGCCCACATAAAGCCTACTACCACATGATATTTGTGTCCCATTTATTTGAGTCCCCACATGTCTCTTATTTACCCATGATCATAAATACCTATTTAAATTCAATTATTGCACCATGTCCGATTTTGACCCGACCCGCCTCAACCGAACCCGAACCCAAGCTCCATGTTATCCCCTTATGAATACCCCACACAATTTTCCTTTTTCCCTATTTTTAAAATATCTATACAAATATCTTTCCCTCTTTTTCTAATATATATATATATATATATATATATATATATATATATATATATATATATATACATATATACATATATTCAAATATCTCACTCTCTCTCCTCCTTAAAACACTCCCATACACCTCACCCCCTCATTCCCCATACCAGCACAACACTCTCCCCTTCAGCCGACCTCTTTCTCTCTTTCTCAAATATATCTCTCTCTCTCTCTATTCTCACACTCTCTCTCTTTCCATATATTATACACACACACACACACACAAAACATATATCACTCTCCCTCTCTCAACAGCACACTCTCCCTCTACTCTACAGCCGATATCACCACCCTCACCATCATCCTCTCCTTTTTTTTCCTCACCATCACTCTCACCATCACCACCATCATCATCATAAAGCTCACCACCATCACCATTATCACCTTCACCATCATCATCCTCAACATCATCACCACCATCACAAGCACCACCATCACCCACACCCCCAGCGGGCCTCCGCCACCGCCGGTAACTGCGCCGCTCGTTGTGACCCTGCCTGGCCTGTCATCGCGCGGCCATGCGCTGCACAGCAGTGCGCATAGTGCACGTAGCAGCGCGCGCGTGAGCCGCGTGGCATCCGGCCATCCGCCACCACGGCGACTTCCCCTGCCCGACGAAGCTCCGACGACCACCCCCGGAGCAGCGCCTCCTTCCCCGACGTGCCACGTACACGATTCGTGCGTTTCGCACGGAATCCCGGCGTGACGCGCGCGGGATCGAACTCAAAATTGTGTTTTGGGACAGCGACTTCGCGCACATTTTTTGAGAGATTCGACCGTTGGATCGGCGAACTCTTTGCTCCGTCACAATCTCGGTATATACCCCTTCACTCATATCAAGTTTCGTCCGATAATTTCGTCGTTTGATACATCAAAACTGGCCACCAAGTTGACACTTTAAATTGTACTATTTTTGGACAGTTTTGTGGAGCCAACTTCGTCAGCTCGTAACTCCGCCATCGCAGCTCCTGTTGGCGCGCTACTAGTTCCTGTGCGTAGCTGGTATAACCCTCTTCCTGTCTCTTAAGTTTCGTTTTATTATAAGCACGTTTGGTTGATCGAATTCGACGCCAAAGTTGGCCGTCCAAATTCCTTAATTTGTACTTGTTAAAATCCATTTTTGAATCCGGGACTCCAGATTCAATTTCTGACACCACCAGTAGACTCGTGGCATCGTTCTGGCACGTTTATATATAAAGTTTGTTAGATTTGGAGGACGTGGGCCCTGACATGCATTTCGGTGCAAAACGGGTCCCCAGTCCGAGTCAACGGATCACTTTGAGATCGGCTCATCGGAATCCAATTTCGGATATACCGTTGAGTTAGTATCGTCATTCTGGACTCGTTGACATATAATTTGCTGAGTTTTGAAGACATTTGCTCCGGCACGCATTTTCGTGCAAACAGGATTCCAAATGTTCGCGTCAACGTGTCATTTTAAGATCTGCTCATCGGAATCCAATTCTGGATATACCGTTGAGTTCGTATCGTCATTATGGACTCGTTGACGTATACTTTGTTATATTTTTTGGACTTTGGCTTCGACATGCATTTCCGTGCAAATCATATACCAATATCCAGGTCAACGGACCATTTTGTGATCGGGTCATCGGAATTCCATTTCGGACATACCGTTGGGTTCGTATCATCATTCTGGATTCGTGGACATATAATTTGCTAGATTTTGTAGACTTCTATCCTAACACATTTTTCGGTGCAAAGTGTGTCCAATGACGGACATTATTTTGATCCGAAATTACCTTTTTGCCCCTGTATCCAAATTGGACTTACGGGTAGGCTATCCTAGCTAATTTGACCAATCTGGACACGTTGATGATATTTGTTTTGTCATCTGACGACATCTGTAGATTTTGTTTATGTGTCATCCTTAATTTGCAATTAATTATTATTAGTGTATATATTTACATGTTTAGATTTTGTAAAACTCTAAAATGATCTTTGTGTTTCTAAGGGTTCTAATGGTTGGTTATAGGCTTAGTGTCACCCCAAATTGATTTTCTATGCTAGGACATCCCTTAGCTAGTATGCAGTTAGGAATCGTGTCACACCTGTATGTAGGTCCTAAAAAATTAAGTTGCACACATCAACAAAGTCATGAAGATCAAGAAATGCATCTTTCAAATGAACTGTACAGACATCAGATTGCGCATCATACAAATTGCGCACACTAGACTGTGCACACTCTCAAGCGCGCAGGCTAACGTGGCAAATCATCACCACTACCTGACACAATCAAATCTTCTGAAAGCTGACAGCACGGAGAACGAGGCGACTGTTTGTTTAATCGTGCAGCACGGCACTCGAGGACAGCTGGCAGCACAATCGGCCAGCCTATCTGGTGCGTAATCCATATTGGCGTAATCCATGCCTGCGCAGTCCATTCCTGTGCAATCCAAAGCCAGCGCAATTCAGGTTGCGCACTTTATCAACACAACTGACAATATATACGTGGCATTCATGCCATCAATTGCTCATTACGTGGCAACCGTCTATGAACAATCATGCGCATTTCAATCAAATGATACCATGTGTCCAAGACAGTTGGCCCATGATCGGACAACTGCCTGCGCAGTCTACAGTTGTGCAATCCAATTCATGCGCAATCCATCATGCGCAGTCTAGAATAACTAAAAGTTAGTTATTTCCAGAACTCTATAAATAGAGTTTCAAGTCTCCATTCAAAGAGATCACAGATCACAGAGATCAGAGATCATCACCAGAGATCAGGAGTTCTTGCCCAAGTGCTGCTACATTCTTCCGAGGCTTTTGCCTTCAAATTTCCGAGGCTCTTGCCTTCAACTTCAACTTCAGAGGCTACCGTCTTCAAAGTTCACATCGTCCAAGGGATAAAGCAATCGTCTTCTAGATTGGATTCCTATAGTTGTACCTTTCCCAGAATTCTTGTAATCTTTACAAAGTTTGTATCAATAAAGTTTCATACTTTTGTTTTTACAAACAAAATGGCGACTCTGCTGGGGATGACTTTCTCCTCTGACGAGGAAGTGACAACTCAATGTGACGTAGCGTCTATCGGGAAGACGCAGAAGACTCTGGTTGTGAAGGTCAACCAGACAGCCTATGAAACCATGATCAATTCCAAGACCACTCCTCGCACTGCAACTACTTCTGCCACGAGCAAAGTGCGCCCAGTGTGGGTCTCCGAGACTGCTGCGTAGTCCATCAACTCTGTCAGCAAGACTGCTGCGCAGTCTGCCAAGAAGCCTGCTGCGCAATCTGCTGCAGAGTCTACAGTTGCTGCCACTAATACTGTTGCACAATCTGTCTCTGTCAAGAACGCTGTGTAATTTACTGTTTCTAGTGCACAGAAGACTTTTTTTGCTGCCTTGTCAAAGTATAAGACTCCTCTGTCTCTGGCGCAGTTGGCTGCCCATCTTCCTGCGTAAACCAACACTCCAGCAACTAGAGTGCATCCTAAACACTCTGTGGCCAGAACTCCTGATGCGCAAACCATAGTATCTATGGTCAGAACCAGAAAGTTTTCTGTCAAGGACTCTCCTGCGCAACCTGCCAGTGCACCATCCACTCATGCACAAACCATGTCTGCGCAATCCAAGAGAGACAGCCCTTTGGCTAATCTTTCTTCTTCTCACAACAAAGGAAAGAGTGCTGCTCCTCTCCAACACCCTGCTGCTCCGGCACAATCCACTGGGGGTAGTCTTTTGGCTATTCCTCCTCCTCTCCAGAACAAAGGAAAATGCCCTTTGGTCTTTTCTCAAACTTCCTCGTTCCATGACTTGGAAGACAACAGAGGGAAACGCTCTTTAGCTAACCCTTCTTTCCAAAACAAAGAAAAAGGCCCTTTGGTCTTTTCTCAATCTTCCTCGGTTTTTACCGTTGAAGATCAATCTGAATGTGCTCCGGCATCAGTCAGTACAAAAACTCTTTCAAACAAGGATTCTTCTCTCCATGTTAAAAGAACTTGTACTGATCAGAGAGGTATTCTGCCGACTCCGGTAGCAGAATTCCAGGATCTCCCAACCCTCAAAATCTTCCGTTCAAGACAGGAAAAACTGCTGGTGTCTCAAACAGAAACCCCTGGGGTGAGTTTGCAGATCTAAGAACTTATCTTAACAGGCCAACATCGGTAAAACGCAAACAGCCAATACCGAAGATCAAACATCATCAAAAGCAGACTTCCAGGATCAAGAATCCGGACACCTATGCTAATGAAGTGAGCACCTCCCTGTACACTCAAGGGACAAAAAAATTGAAGAATCGGAACCATGTTCCGAATGTTATCAAAGAACATATCCCTCGAACCTTTCCTCGTCCCGTTGCTGTTCCTGATCTCCGAGAACACCTTAAGCAAAAACGGGACAACATCCCAACATCCCCAGTGCAACCACTTGGACATCACTGTAACCACAAAGTTGTCATCAAGTGTTGTTGTCAAACAACAAGATGATCTGTCTTCGATCGTCTGAACTTTCCTAACTCTCAACCTATGTCTGAAGATGAAGACGAAGTTCTGTACGCCTCCGTCAACATGACTTCCAGAGACACTGGAGGTAGGAAGTGCTCCAAGCGCGGGAAGCCTCGCAGGCCAAGCCAACGGTATTTAGATTTACTCCAGGAATCTTCTGAAGGAGTATTCCAACATACCCGTTCCCGAAGCCGAAATACAATCGGTCAAAGGAATCTTCAAGATCCTTCTGAATGTCTTCTTCCTTCTCACTCGGAAGATGATTCTTTCTCCGATTATGATGCATACAGCGAAAGCTCAGAACAAACATTGTCCTCTACTGTACCTAGAGAAATGACAGCTTTTGTTGTCAATGAAGATCCCGATGCTTCCAGTTCAACCAGCTAAGAACAAAGAATAGCTGCACTAGAAGATAAGCTGAAGACCATGACTGAAATGGTCGCCAGTATACATTCCATCATTGTGGCTCAGCACACAGTACCACCGACCGTACTGCCTGTAAATCCTGAAATCATAGCATCGTCGGTACCTGTCAATACTGGATTGGGGGCACCTACTCAAATATCTCCTATAGAAGTCCAACCTACACCGAGTCAGTCGGGTGCTGGGGGCAGTACTTATCATGCTGTTCCTCCTCCTAACACCGTGGTTCAGCCCGCTCCTTCTACAACAGTAGAAGATGCCAATGAAGCTGTGAAGTTCCTGCGAACTCAGTTCGAAGCTTTCAAGGAGAAGGACAACTTGCAAAGATTGGGGATCAAGCAACCTTACCCATTTGAATGGAAGGAAGTTCCATTTCCTCCGAAGTACAAGATCCCAACCATCTCGCTGTTTGATGGCAGCACATCTCCCAGTCAGTTCATCAACCACTTTGAGGTTATGATTGTCCAACTTCAACCAAATGACGCTCTTCTTACCAGAGTATTCGTTGGCTGTTTAGCTGGCGTAGCATACGATTGGTATAAAAGCTTGCCTGATGGTTGTATCACCTCCTTCTCTGGCTTAAAGCAAATCTTCTTGGAACGATTTTACGTGGGGATCAATGACATGACTATGTCAGCCCTCAATAAAATCAAACAAAAGCACAATGAAACTGCTGAAAGTTTCATTGAAAGGTTCCGCCGGAAAGTTTTGAAAATGCCTCCAAGAACTCCGGCTGCTGTCACCATAGACACCTACAAGGCAAATCTACTGCCCATCATCAGCATGTGGACAGGGTCTACTCAATTCCAAGATTGGCCATCCTTTATTGTCAACGCTAAAGCAGCTGAAGTTAGCGCCGACAAATTCAAGCAGCTAGGGGTACAAATGTCTAACCCCGACCGGGATGAACATCAAACATCAGGCGATGGCAATCGCCAGATCAACCGCAAACCAAAAGAAACTTTGAACATCAATTTGAATAAGAACAAAGAATCTTTGGCGGTCAACGTAGCTCCTCCTACGTCCACTTCTACTCCTTCAGCACCTCCACCGAGAGAACCTCGTCCTAAAGTAGAATATTCTATTGACGAGAATGACACTGCTAGTATCTTTGATTGCTTACTCAAAAGCAATGAAATCCAACTTCCAGATCCAAAAAAGCCCGATGAAGTCGGTAAGACTGATCATCCCAAGTACTGTATCTATCACAGGTTCATCGGACATCCCACTCGAGCATGTTATGTGCTCAAAAGCAAAATCCAGGAGCTGGTCAACGCTGGCGTCGTCACTCTACAACAAGACGAGAAGACTGTTACTGCAAATATGGTAACAGTTCAGTTCGGTGATTTCCCTCCTCAGATGGTGTAACATGGTGTCATTCCTATCCCCAAGGCTACTCTTGAGATTGAGAATCTCCCTCCTCCACAAAGTGAAGGTCTTATCCCCTTGTCTCTTGACAATGGCGAGATTATGTGGATTCATCCGGATCTTGCTTCAGAGTTTGAAGTTCCCTCTTCCTCCAAGAAGAAAGATCGCTCCAAGGACAAGACAAAGATTTGCAATATGGTATCTTTTGACCCCGTAGTTGATAAAGACATCTTGCTAGGCACCAGATCAGGAAAAGCCTATCTGAAGGATTACCCCGAAACTTAAGAGAATCCTACTTCTTCTTCTTCTGAGCCTGCTTCAGTGCAGCCTGCTTCTACTGAGGATGTTCCTACCGCTTCCTCACTGATTGTGATACCCATTCCTCCCAAACTGACGATCGCCGACAAAGGCAAACAGCAAGTCCGCTTCGACAAACCTTTGAAGAAGACATCTCCTTCCGGACTTGAGAAGCCTTACAACTTTGACATCTTGGCTCAATTGGCCAATACACCGGCCCGGCTATCAATCTTCAAGCTCTTACGCCTATCCAAAGAGACTAGGGAAACTCTGAGCGAGGCTCTCATGCAAGCAGAAACCTGTCTAGCCCGGCTTAAAATGCCAAAAGTAGAACCAGTCTCTTGCCTTCATTGTCATAGTGTGTTGGAGTTAATTCCAAACATAACTTTCACACAAGATGACATGTTGATGGAAGATAACAGGCACGACCGTCCACTCTACTATACAGGATTTGTCGACTCAATGAAAGTCGATCGTATCCTGATAGATCCAGGGTCTGCCCTCAGCATTATGCCAAAGACAATGTTGGATGCGCTGAAGATTCCAGTACATAGCCTTTCTAGTACAATCACCACCATCCTTGGGTTCAATCAGGAAAGGAGTAAACCTCTGGGCAAGATTCGTCTAAAACTCCAAATAGGCAATCTTCGCACGAAGGTTACCTTCTACATCATTGATAACCACGGTTGTTCCTACAATGCTTTGCTGGGAAGACCATTTCTACATGAACACAACATTGTTCCATCAACTCTTCATCAATGTTTCAAATATGTTGATGACAATGGAGAGGTGCAAAAGGAGGTTGCTGATCTCTATCCTTTCAAAGGCATTGAGGCATACTGTAATGATGCACGTATATACAAGGACGAATTTATGAAGGTTGTCCTATCTCTGGACACTGAAGAAGTGCAAGAAATAGTGCCTAATGACACCCTCATCATTCCTGTCAAAGGGCGTGTTTCCCGTCCTCAATCCTCCAAGCCACTGGCTATTCACTTGCCAGTCCAAAAATAATCTACTGATGATGATCAGGACAAAAGGGAGCTCACCTCTTCTGAGCCACTTGTTATTGACTTACGTCGTAACAAGGATAAAAAGCAGCTCGCTTCCTCTGAGCCACTTGTTATAGATCTATCTCAAAACAAGGAGAAAAGGGAGCTCATCTTCTCCGAGCCGCTTGTTATCGACCTCCGTTGTAACAAAGCTAATCCTCCTCCACGTTCTTCTTCTCCCCCTCTTGTAATCAATCTGACTAAGCCTGCTAAGGCTAAAAGTCCTGCTGTAAATACCAATATACAAATCAATGAAAAAGCACCTACTTTCCAGTATACTGATGTCATTTATCATACTAAATGCTATTTAGATATGTTAGATAGCTATCAGTCATTTACAATGGGAGTTGTGTAATCTCTTCAAACAGAAGTTTCATATGAACACCCAAAGGATTCATATCGTATTGTTCCTGCTCGCAAGAAAGGCAAACGTCCAATACTTTTTAGTAAAGGACCGGAACAACAATTCAGCTATACGGATGATAGCAAAGTTAACGACACGGGGCATCTTCAACTCCGTCGTTACAGTCAACAATCAAATGACATCGTCCAAAAGATGGGTTACGACTTCAAGAGCGGCCTCAACTACGGTAAAGGTAGAAAGACTCCTCTTCGTACGGCTGTTCCAAAAGGAAAGTCAGATATGTACTACAGCAGGACCAAAAGAGGTCTCGGATATGCTTCTCCTCCGATGTTATCCCCAGCAGACTCCGAATCGGATAGCGAGGAACGTTCTAACTCTTCTGATTCCAGATCGTGGGATTCTGACACCAGCATCGGACAAGTTCATCGGCTGACTGTATCTTCTAACATGGTCTCCGTCGAACTTCCAGAAGGCTATGACGAGGATGTTGAAGAAAGTTCTGAAACAGATCCTTGGGCGCAATGAATGGATACTCAATGGGAACTCCGATTCGAACAAAGAGAACCTCCTACCGAAGATCAATTAGTTCAAATTGATGTAGGAGAGAGCGGGTCACCTCGTCCAATATTCATCAGCAAGAACCTCCCAGAGGCAGATAAGCAAGAACTAATTCTTCTGATTAAAGAATAAATTGATGTCTTTGCTTGGAGTTATGAAGACATGCCAGGATTAGATCCCAAAGTTGCTACTCACAAGCTGAACATTCTGTCGAATGCAAAACTGGTCAAACAACAACAACGACGTTTCAAACCAGAAATGATGGACGCAATCGACGATGAAGTCAAGAAGCTCATTGCTTGTGGCTTTATCCGAGAAGAACAGCATCCTGATTGGGTAGCTAATGTCGTCCCAATTCTAAAGAAAAATGGCAAAGTTTGAGTCTGTATCGACTTCCGGGATCTTAATGAAGCATGTCCAAAAGATGAATTTTCTCTCCCTATCACGGACGTTATGATCGACAATACCTGTGGGTTCGAAAGAATATCTTTCATGGACGGATTCTCCGGATACAATCAGATTCAGATGCATCCTGAAGATGAAAAGCATACTTCTTTCCGTACTCCTCGTGGAGTCTATTGCTATACTGTAATGCCGTTTGGTCTCAAGAACGCTGGTACGACATACCAAAGAGCATTGAGTACCATCTTTTGAGATCATCTGCGCAAGACTGTCGAATGCTACGTTGACGATATTGCTGTCAAGAGTCGTCTGAAGGAAGATCACATCCAAGACTTAAGAACTATCTTCAATCTCATGCGCCAGCATCAACTCAAAATGAATCCCACCAAGTCATTCTTGGGTGTCTCTAGTAGCAAATTTCTCGGCTTCGTCATTACCTCTAAGGGTATACACGTGGATCCCGAGAAGATCAAAGACATTCAAGAGATGCGTCCTCCATGCAACCTAAAAGAGCTACGAGGATTCCAAGGTCGACTTGCGTACATCAGGAGATTTATTTCGAATCTGTCTGGACGCTGCAGACCATTCACTCAACTCATGAAGAAGGGTATATCTTTCGTTTGGACTGAAGAATTTCAACGAGCATTCGACGACATCAAAGGGTATCTCATGAATCCACCAGTCCTGGTGCCACCAATTTCTGGCATACCATTCTTAATGTATGTCCGTGCTATGGATCATTCATTGGGTGCTTTACTTGCCCAAAAGAACAAAGAAGGCCATGAACAAGCTATTTATTATCTCAGTCGTACTATGATTGGTGGTGCTGAACACCGTTATAGTCCGGTCGAAAAAGAATGCCTAGCTCTCATGTTTGCTGTTCAAAAGACTCGACATTACATTATTGGTCAAACTATTTATGTCATATCATGAGTTAATCCTCTTCGGGTACTCATGAAGAAGCCCAGCACACTCAACTCTCGGCTGGCTACATGGGCCATTCTGTTAGCCCAATATGACATGGTATATGTTCCGCAAAAATCTGTCAAAGGTCAAGCCCTGGCGGATTTCTTAGCAGCTCATCCTGTACCAGAAATATCTAAACTATATAATGAAATTCCAGATGAGACTTTGGAGTCTAATACAATCTCCGAAGAATTTTCTACTTGGCGTCTATTCTTTGACGGAGCATCTAGAATCGGACCCAATGGTGCCTTCGTCGCAGGAGTTAGAGTTGTCCTTGTTTCTCCAGACGGGTTAGTTATCCAAAGAGCATACTCCTTAGATGAGCCTTGTTCCAACAATATGGCTGAATACAATGCTCGACTCATTGGCCTTCAACTAGCCAAATAACTTAACATCGAGTATCTCGAAGTCTAAGGTGACTCTAAGTTGGTTATTAATCAAGTTAGAGGAACCTATGAAGTTCGCCATCAAGATCTAATGTCTTACTTTGAAATGGCAATTAACATGTCTACATCATTCAAAGCCTTCTTCATTGAATATGTACGTCGAGCCTGCAATACTGAGGCAGATGCTTTGGCCAATCTTACAGCGGTCTTAGCCATCCCCATCAGGAGACAATAAGTGGTGGTCATCTCTAATCGAGAATTGTTTTGTGTCGAAAACAATCATAATATTGAGTTCAGTAATCTTACTGAAGTCAATGTTATCAGTGAAGATTAGAGAGCTCCCTTCATCGACTTTGTGGTCCATAACATACTCCCTGAAGATCCCAAGGAGGCTACGAGTATTCGTCGGCGGTCTCTGCGATTCTATTACAATCAGACCACCAAAACTCTTTACCGGCGGACTTATGATGGCTTACTCTTGCGCTGTCTAGCTGGTGATGAAGCAAAACAAGTACTGCGTGAAGCTCACGACGGTGTCTGCGGAGCACATCAACCGATCCTAAGCTACAGGATCATATTCGACATATGGGTTACTACTGGCCTTCTATGGTATCTGATGCCATCGATTATGCAAGAAAATATCGAGCTTGTCAAATCCATGTAGATTTTATTCATCAACCATCAGAATTTCTGCATCCGACAGCTGCTTCCTGGCCTTTTGAAGCTTGGGGTATGGACATTATCGGTCCTATCAATCCTCCTTCTTCTAGAGGACATCGGTTCATACTAGCAATAACCGATTACTTCTCCAAATGGGCTGAAGCTATACCTTTGGCTGAAGTCAAGACCAGCAGTTTCATCAACTTCGTCAAACACCATGTCATTTATCGATTTGGTGTACCTCGACGAATCATCCATGACAACGGACCATAATTCATCAGCCAGAAGTTTACAAGATTCTGCGATGATCATCGGATTCACAACGTCGCTTCGACAGCCTACAATCCTGATGCTAATGGATTAGCTGAAGCTTTCAATAAAACCATCATTAAGCTTCTCAAGAAGTTTGTATCTACTAACAAACGAAATTGGAGTGAAAAGCTTGGTGAATGTCTTTGGGCCTATCGCACTACGGTCCGTAATCCCACGGGCTTTACGCCTTTCTCTTTGGTGTATGGTTGTGAAGCAGTTCTTCCTCTGGAACTTCAAATTTCTTCTTTAAGGATTGCCATTGCTAATAAACTCACTACAGAGAACAATGATCTTCTTCGACTTCAAGAATTAGAAGCACTCGATGAGAAGCGGCTATTGGCTCAACAGCATATTGAGTTATATCAAGCTTGCATCTCGAAGACTTTCAACCGCAAAGTTAAAGTTAGAGCCTTTCAGCAAGGAGAACTTGTTCTCACAGTAAGACGTCCTATGACAATGACTCACTCGAGTAAAGGCAAGTTCGATGCGAAGTGGGAAGGACCATATGTTGTCAGCAAAGTCTTTTCAAACGGAGCTTATCAACTTTCAGAGTTAGATGGTCGAGTTGCAATGATGCCTATCAATGGCAAATTCTCAAGAAATACTATGTATAAATGTAACAAAATTTATATAAATATAATCAGACAATTCATAAATAAAGTTTGATTTTTATTTCATCATAAATGATGTTACATGATATCAAGGAAGGTCGCTATCGGCCTTCTCAACATTGGGATGCGGACCACAGCCGTCCTTATCAAAGACATAATCAGCAAGAGAGTCGAGAACATCTTCGCTCGAGCCTACCAGGAACTTGCAAGCCGCCATCCTCATGGCCTATTCCTCTTCTGTCTTTCCTGGTTCAAGCAGAAAATCCAGGATATCCCACGGTGGTTTGGGTGTAGACGAACCTTCGCCTGCTTCCGTCTGCTTTGGTTGGACTGGTTCGGCAAGACCTTCTTCAATGCCCGCTTCAACCTTTGGGGTGATTTCAGCCTTTTTGGATGCATCTCTGGACGACATCTTTATGTTGAAAAATGGAAATGATCATTCCTTTCAGATTTTTGTTCTATTATAGACAGAGATTCTCAAGACAACGAAACGACACAATCATCTGACGGTTCACCCGTTCATTCATATTCATCTGACGGTTCACCCGTTCATTATCATTCATTAATATCTGACGGTTCGACCGTTCATTCATCATCATCTGACGGATCACCCGTTCATTCATATTCATCTGACGGTTCACCCGTTCATTATCATTCATTAATATCAGACGGTTCACCCGTTTATTCATCATCACTTGACGGTTCATCCGTTCATTCACATTCACCTGACGGTTCATCCGTTTATTCACATTTATCTGACGGTTCATCCGTTCTTCACCATCCGATAGTTCATTCACAATCATCTGACGGTTCACTCGTTCATTCATATTCATTTGACGGTCCATCCGTTCATCCTGACGATTCATTTCGTTTATTTATCCATATCAACAACTTGTCGTCCTCGATTAAGTTATCTATTTGAAATAATAATATTCGACAAATTATATTCTGCCACGTCCATATTACCTCTGAGCAGATATAATGAATTAATTATTTTCTACAAAATCATCAAGAAATATATCATGTCCTGTACCTCTGAATATATTTTCTATCGCTATTATTTATATCTGAATAAGATATGCAAGAATAATAGAGCCACAATAAAATGTCTTTTATTAATCAAAATTTAAGACATTATATAGCCTACAGAAAGACAAAAAGATACAAAATGTTCTTTCTACTGAGACGGAGGCATTATCAGATTAGCAATCTGTTGTTTCAAAATCTGCAACCGTTCTTCACGAGATGCCAACACTTTCCTCCGGGCCTCTTCCATCCCAGATTCTTCGTTAAAAACGGGCATGGTCACCATTCGGCGAGTGATTTCAGTATTATGAGCTACTACATACTCGTTTCTTTCCTGAGTTATAGCATTAATTTGTTGGATCGAAGTCAGATGCTCTGTAACTTCATTTTCTAGCTCCTCTTCGAGACGAGCAATTTCCATTTTCAGCTCAGCAATCCTTTTCTCTCTCCTTTCAGCAGTTGAGATCACCGATTCCACTTGGAATTATATTCAGCAGATTTTGTAGTATATGCATCCAAGAGGTTCTGGAGATTCACTCTTTCGATTGCAGCTGCCTGAGCCATTTGTTCAAACTCTACCTGCACTAAGGGTTCCACTTCCCCTTTGTTGAGATCTTTATAGTTCTTCATGGAGATTTCCAGCTCATTCAATATATGGTCAAGGAAAGTGGCCTGAGCCTCATCACCTTGCTCCCGGATGGCCTTCACCAAGAAAGAGGTCGGACCTCTAACCATGAAGAAATCAGCGTCTTCTTTGTCCATTATTCTATTAATCAGAGGTCCCAAGGACTCGAAGAAGCACTTGGTGAATGATTGGATGACAAGCTGATTAGTCACCAGAGCACCAGGAGTTACAGCTACTCCTGTTGATGACGAAGCTGCAGGACGCTCGATTTCTCGTATCTGAACAGCAGGCTCTTTGAATAAGGGAACCAAAGTGGAGTTGGTTGCTCCTCCTGGTTGTTCCTCTGCAAAATCAAATACTGTCACTTTACCTGTCATTGGCTATTGATAAAGAAAATCAAAAGTAAAAACAGTCTTACCATGAGTGGATCCAATAATAAGCCTATCATCTGCAAGGCACAGACTTTAGCTGAGCAGAAGTAGCTTCAGACGCTACGGCCTGGCTGCTTCCTGCTTCAGAGCCACAAGATAAATGGCGGCTGCTACTAGCAATTGTCGTTGCCAGTACTATATCCATACATGTTGGAGGAGCAAAAGAAGATCCGGGTTCTGTATGAATAAAGTAACGATGTTAGCTATCAAACTACTTATTAAAAGAAGATCGCTAATTTCATTACAATACCTTCGGGAGCAGCAACATGAGTTTTCTCCACATCCACCTCTTCATCAACAATCTTCTCAGGAGATCTCGGCACCTCAACCTCCTTTTCAGAAATTAGAGTGTCTTGAGGGGATCTCTGGATCTCAATATTCTCTTCTAGATTTTGTGTTTCATCAGCAGTTTCTGATGAAATGCTCTCTTCGTTCTCGCTGTCCTCGGGAACCTCTTCACTATCAGCATCAGTAGCATGATCAGCTTCTTTCTGATAACCGAAGTCACAGCCATATAAAGCTTCGATCGTCAAACGATCTTCTTCAGCAAGGGTTGCTCCAGGTGTAAGAGGAAGTTGAGTAGTCTCCGCAGCAGGTAAAGGAGATCGTACGGCATTATGCTCTTCTTCTACAATGTTATCTCTGGGCTCTTCAGCCTCATTTCTCTGGTTCAGCTCTTCTCTCTGCTCAATATCCTCCCTCTGTTCCAGGACTAGGAGTTTATGTCCAGTCTCAGAAACAGGAGTGGGAGAGGGCATGGTGAGTCCCGCTGCAGCGTCTATCACGATTGAAGACGAAACTTGTCTTCTGTGGACCATATTTTCCTTCTATGCAGAGGTCTCTCAGGACTCTCTGCGTCTATTGTCTTGACTTGTTTTTGAACAGAGGTCGGTGTGGCAGCTTCTTCCTGCTGAATTGTCTCGGCCAGCTGTCGAGATTGAGATCTGATTGTAACCTTTCTGAAGAATGATCCAAGATCAGTTTCTTCTTCTCAGCTGGGATGGAAGGCTCCACTCTCCTTCTCTTCTTGGCCGGAGATTTAGCAACCTTCAAAGAAACACGCAGTAGCGCGTTAACCTCTTCAGGGAACATAGCATCCCTCGAAACTTCTTAGGGTGCATCCACTGGCTCATGCACCTCATCATTGCCTGGAAGTGACAGGATGACTCTTCCCTTCTTCAATCTCGTTGCAGACGCGAAGCTAACCGCAAGATTGAAGTTCTCAGCAAAAGTGTTCGCTGATGTATAAAACACCGAATAGGTGAACAGCATACGAGGGCCATGACTACTATTCACCGACATCGATAAACGTTGCTTTCGTATCTCGAGCGTTGTAATAAGCCTAAGCTCGGGCTCCATCTATCAAGAAACCTTTTCCTTGTAGGCATGTGATAGCATTACCTACGTGGAATTGGTCATATCCAAACTGCCGAGCAAATCGGCTGGGAAGATATGGCTCCAAGAAGCATTCTTCTTCAAATCGATACACCAAGTAGGATGGACGAATTGTCTTCAACCAATTAAAAGCTGTACGGCTCAAAGGTTGCATCTTTGAGTCAACCATGTTGGTCGGCATTTGTTCATATCCGGCAGGGAGGATAAGTGCAATAGAAGTTCCATCCTTTACCAAGGTTCAAAGCATATCTGCAATCTCTCAAAGAAGTGTATTTCACTTACCGTGAGAGTATCTTCGCAAAAATCTGCCACTGACTGGTCCCATGTTAGGGTCCATCAAAGTAGGATGGTGTAGAAGCAACCCACCCGAACAGATAAGTATACGGCAATTCTAGCCGAGGAAACTCTTTCTCGCCCTTAGCTTTCAGCATCAAATTGACGTACAGGCGGAGACCGGCGTTCAATCTACAAGTCATTGTCGATAAGAGATCCATCTTGTAGCCGAAGACTAGTCGAACGGCGGCAAAAAGAACACCGCGATGGAAGTGGTCTACGGCACTTGATCCGGGAACGACGAACCGACGGAGCCAGTACGTCAAAAATCTTGCTAATTGGGCTTCTTTTGACATGAATCGATATTCCACTCTCATATAACTCTCGAGAGTGTCTCCTTTCTTTAGAGGAGGACATTGATGATCATCCTTGATCTTTTCATCCAAATCTCCACTTACCTCCATCAACTTCACCACTTCAGTACTGCTCAGTAGGTTTAAAGAAGTCGGGATAACAGTTATCATGTTCCTTGGTCTTCTTTTCTTTAATATGGTTGAGGAACAGATAAGGCAACCATTTGGATGAATAGCAGGTATTAGATGTACCACTTTCGTAAAACAGAGAACAGATTTTATAATGACACAGCAGTTCTTCGAAGACTGCTACCATGTCTGCGTTCTCTTTTGAAGTTTGTCCAATTCATCATTAGTTGGGACAAATTCCTCATACGGGGCATCCCCCATCGGCAAGTAAGAGATGTACTGCATCTCGTGAAGGGAAAACCCGATCTCTCCGCAGGGAGTCATAAAAGTCCCTGTCCTGTAATTGTATCTCTCTGCTAGAGCCAGGAATAGATGCAGGTTGGAAGCAAAATCGTAAACAGTGGCATGCACTGCTTGATACAAGTTAATCTGCTGGAGTTTGTCTTCAAACTTAGTCAAAATCCAATTTGCTATACAATTCCATCTCTTAAAGTCTGGATTCACCAGTCCAGTCAATCTGAGGTCTTAATCTGGATACCTCCCTTCAACCTTCGCGAACTCATTCGCGAATATTGGAACTCTCACGGGCATTAACAACGAAGAATTTTCCGGCGGAATACAATCGGGCTTTAAACCTCTGAGCAAGACACTATATCGTTCCGAAGAACTATAGAACATGTCTTTCTTATCAGATCCCTTCTTCACATAAATCTTTCCTGGACGGGCATCCTGAAAAGGTGTGAGATTCTATTCCATTTTCTTGGATAGCTTGCATGAGCATGTCGAGATAAGGGGAGGCAGCGGGAGACATCTGGTATCGAGATTGTCCTGTCTTTCTGATGGACAATCCGTTCTTCCATCCGTGGCCTTGGCTGAGAGCTCTTCTCAAAAGCCTCGCCAAACAGAAATAGGGGCTTCTTGTGAATGATGGCATCTACCGACTCCAAAGGTTGCCCATTTATCAGACATAACAGAGTTTCAATATCTTGGGCTACCAAGATAGCTTAGCGGGAAGCTGGCAGATCATACTGTGGGTAGTGCACATGGGACAGGTCCTCTTTGTATTCTGATTCTGAAAGAGTCCCTACAAAGTTCTCATACCCCGGATCTTCTCTGGTATTAACTGCATCAAACAGAGAAAACAAAAATTCAGCACAAGGAAAAATCAAGGATGCAACCATTAGACTGTGCAATCATCAGATTACGCAACATCAGATTGCACAATCATCAGACTGCACAACAATCAGACTGCACAGCAAACAGTCATCAGATTGTGCTGGCAGTTTCGCACAAAACAGCAACTTGCGCTGACTTTTGCCAGCACAGTTCAACCGATTGTGCAAGAAATTATTCTTCATAAAAATGAAGAATAAATGGTTTCGTGCAACCAAACGCTAAAAGGGTGGCACAGTATGATCACATCCCTAAAAAGAGATGGATTCTGAAGAACAGTAAAATCAAAAACCCTAAAGAGAGTTTTTGATTGGGTCATCTACCTTGCAATGCGGGATGCGCAGTCTCGTGGCAAGAAGGACGTCGTGCGACCCTAGCCGAAGGCTCGGCGGGGGCCTCGTCCTTGGCAGCGGCGGAGGATCGCTTGGGAGCCATGGAGATTTGATGGAGAAGGAAGGAATAGCTCGAGACTTCTCTCTCAGATCACAAAAGCAAAGTAAAGAATGAAATGAATATCGAAGAGAACTATTTATAGCTTTACAAAGAGTAATGGCTGCCTCAGACTGCGCCGAAAAAGTCGGACGTGATCTATCCGATTGCGCAGACAGCTCAGTACATGCGCAACTTGATTGAAATTTCAAAATTCAAAGTATTTCAAAATTTTAAATAAGTTCAACTTTCGAAAACTTTGAAGGGGGTCTTGTAGGTCCTAAAAAATCAAGTTACACACATCAACAAAGTCATAAAGATCAAGAAATGCATCTTTCAAATGAACTGTGCAGACATCAGATTGTGCATCATACAGATTGCGTACATTAGACTGCGCACACTCTCAAGCGCGCAGGCTGACGTGGCAATCATCATCATTACCTGACACAATCAAATCTTTTGACAGCTGACAAGCACGGAGAACGAGGTGACTGTTTGTTTAATCGTGCAGCACGGCGCTCGAGGACAGCTGGCAGCGCAATCGGCCAGCCTATCTGGTACGCAATCCATATTAGCGCAATCCATGCCTGCACAGTCCATTCCTGCGCAATCCAAAGCCAGCACAATTCAGGTTACGTACTTTGTCAACACAACTGACAATATATACGTGTCATTCATGCCTTCAATTGCTCATTACGTGGCAACCGTCTATGCACGATCATGCGCATTTCAATCAAATAATGCCATGTGTCCAAGACAGTTGGCCCATGATCAGACAACTGTCTGCGCAGTATACAATTGTGCAATCCAATTCATGCGCAATCCATCATGTGCAGTCTAGAATAACTAAAAGTTAGTTATTTTCAGAACTCTATAAATAGAGTTTCAAGTCGCCATTCAAAGAGATCACAGATCCCAGAGATCAGAGATCATCACCAGAGATCAGGATTTCTTGCCCAAGTGCTGCTGCATTCTTTCGAGGCTTTTGCCTTCAAATTTCGAGGCTCTTGCCTTCAACTTCAACTTCAGAGGCTACCGTCTTCAAAGTTCACATCGTCCAAGGGATAAAGCAATCGTCTTCTACATTGGATTCCTATAGTTGTACCTTTCCTAGAATTCTTGTAATCTTTACAAAGTTTTGTATCAATAAAGTTTCATACTTTTGTTTTTACAAATACTGTAGTGTAAAATATTGAACATAGCTTAGAACTGAGTTTGTGTATCATTTTGACAGGACACCGGACATCTATAGCTACATATTTTTATCCTTGCTTTGCTCGAGGCGAGTACCCCTACAAACTTTATTTACTTTATATGATAATGAATTGCGTATGAACCATGTCAATACAGTAATTTAAACTGGAAAACCATATCTTACAGGTTTCTATATATCTATAGCGTATGCTTCACATGCTTAAATTAAAATTGATCTCACTACCTACCATATTTTAAATTGCTCTCAGTACCTGCCATGCTTATAGTGCTCCCAGTATCTTTCACATGTTTTATACCATTTTCGTATCTCTCACATGTTTTATACTGTTCTCGTATCTCTCATATGTTAGAATCTGGGTTATGGGGAACTGATAGTTGAGTACGTGCTTATGCCTGTAGAAGCATGGAATTTAGAACCAGAAATCCTATGTGCCTAACACTACATGCGCCAGGAAGCTCAGATGAAGTACTTGGCACAACAAACAGCAAAAGCTTAGACGTTAAAAGAAGATTTTTATTTCATATAAAAGTCTATTACATGTCTAAAAAAGGCTGTACAAAGGAGAACTTCTAAAAAAGAAAAGACCCAAAGTCTACAGCCAGGCACAGCAACTACCATGCGCTCTCAAACGGGCGCATCTCGCCATGCGCTCTCAAACAGGCGTATCTCTTCGGTGTCTCAGTTTGGCATATCATTCAGCGTCTCAGCCAGGTGCATCCCTTCAGCAGCTCAGTTATGTTTCGCCCTTCAGCGTCTCAGTCAGGCGCATCTCTTTGGCATCTCAGTCAGGCGCATCTCTTCAAGAGCCTCAGTTATGTGCATCATGAAGTCTCAGCATATGCGCCTTACCTTGACCCGATCAAATGCTTCGACTAATGAAGCATTTATTGAGCAGAACGAGGGTGGGCAATCAACCCCCTAGCTGGAGGAAGAGCTCTCCAAAGGAAGAGGAGAGCACCGCAATCGACCTGCGGCAAAAGAAGGCTTTCAACATAACCAGAATGGGCAACACCCACTCTGACAGAAAAAAGAGCCTCCAAAGCCCAAAGAAGATGATCGGAGCACCGCAATTCTGATCTGCGGCTCTTCCAGCATAACGGAGACGAGGCTCGAGCATCCCGATCTTTGGATGCAACAGGCACCTTTCGCTTGCCTCAGAAGCCCTCGACTCCGACTTTTGGATGTAACAGTCACCTTCAAGTGCATCAATGAAGACAATGCGTCGCATCTTCACCCTCGGGAACATCTCGTCAACAGGATGTGCTCGAACAAACAAGTTTATTTCAGGAGGACATGAGAGAACGAGAAGCAAACTCTCTCTTTGCCACTATATATAGGTCGGGCAAATCAAACCCATGCGCCAAGTGGCGGGCTCTCCGAATCCTATCCAATAAATTTGTATTAATGGCGATGAACCTAACGCTTTGAATTTAGCCAAGTCAAAACGGCTATTTAAAGCACTTGAAGAACGTAACAGTCGGACCAATAAAGACGTGTCATGCAAATGGATGCACCGGTCAGACCGCACATCATAGAGACGCGCCCATCAGCACCGAGTGCCTTGTAAGGATGCGCCCATGCGTCCCCATGCGCCTAGTAGAACGCAGATCGATGCACCCACTTAACATTTCATCACCCGTCAAAGAACATTAAATGCTGAAGTCTGACACGACGGCAGCACGTCCCCCGAAGACTGAACAGTTGACAGCTTTTTCACAAGACGAAGCGTCACTGACGTCAGCATCATCATTACTTCCCTCCGGTGGTTACAAGCCACGTGGCCGCCCAACCATTTCGCATGCGCCTCCGTAGCCATGCGCCCAAATCCTCGTATGCGCCTCAAAAGCCATGCGCCTCAGACTTTTCTCTGATCCCTAAAGACAGAAGTCAAAGTCAGTACTGAGGCCACGCATGCGCCTCAAAAGTCGTGCACCCAGACTGGTTCATGACTCCTAAAGGTTGCAAGCCAAAGTCTTCTCATGCACCCAATCCCAGGCACATCCTATCAGATTACTCTCCACTAAATCCGAGATCTTTGAGCAACGGATACGCACCACGTGTCTCTTGACTCAGTTCAGCCGATGAAGGAGTGCTAATCACCCAAGATCTCAGCAACTGAAAGATCCTCTCCATTGCTACGTGTCAGCTCGGCCGCAGCTCACAAAGGCAACAAGAAGGATTCAACTCCTCAATCAGAGCGCATCGTCCATGCGACTCCATCAGCAATCACCACGTGGCATCCCCACAAATAGGCGTATCCTACATATGCGTGCATGAGCAGCCAGCCTGCAGACTATAAATAGAGGGATCATTTCCTTCTGACAAAAGAGGACAAACCAACGAACACACACACACAGAGGCAGATACAGACACTCAACGTCTTTTTCTTCTCCGTGAGCTCCAGCACCCAGCGCAACTCAGACCTTCAGAGAACCGATAACCGTCGTCAGATCGTCCACGAAGTCAATGCATTATCACTCGCTCCATCGGCACAAGGAACCCAGATAAACAAAAGTGTTCTCCTAGGACTACGTCTAAGTACTACATTGTAATACTGTTCTGTTGTATTGAAATTATATCAAAAGATTTTAATGGCAAATAAGCTGGCGATTCTGCTGGGGACCTCTTTCTCCTCCACCGAGAAAGCTGTGTCGCAATCCGACGACGTGAAGGTGGGCTCCTCCCACAAGACGCTGGTCGTACGCCTAAATCAACAGACGTATGAGGAGTTCATCTCTGAAGGCAGCGCATGTCCTTCAAAGCGGCTGCCAAAGTCGAAGAAGACTCACCAAGTCTGGGTGCGCAAGGTCGACGCCTCTGGCACCGCAACCGAAGGGGATACGCCGATGCAGCCTACCCTTCCTACTGACGTCCTCAGCAGCCAAGATGCACCTACCGCAGTGGCGCATCTCTCAGAGAAATATGGGGCCGACCACATTCCCCAACCATCTTCCTCTCAGACAAAGAAGATGCGTCGACGGAGCAAGGACGCAGCTAATGCCCTGTGCATCACCTCTGATGTGCCACAGAAGGCCCTTATCTTTGACAGACTCACTCGCTATCGTGGCGAGAAGAATTTAGACTCTGAGTACTATGCGTCCCAGTGGGCTGGTACGAAGAAGTCTAAGGCAGCACGGGCCATGCGCCACAAACGTGCTATGTCGGCAGCAAACCAGAAGCATGCGCTCACAATCATGCGCGCTGCTGATGGTAAGCTGTACAAGGTCGACTCGGGTGCTTCTGTGCCAGAAACGAGCCGACCTTCAAAGTCCTTGCCTCACTTGGGTGCATCTGTTACGTTCGTAACCAAGTCGAGCAAGGCAAACCCTGTGGTCTTGAACTCCCGCGCCTCTACTGGTTGTGCGTCTGAGGTTCGTTCAAGTCACTGTAAATGTTGTTCCCCCACTATTGATCTCAGCGCATTTTTACGTTGGATCAGGGGGCGAAGCATTCACTTGACCACCCCGGCGCTTGGCCTTGCCATGCGCCTGATGGGGGTACGAAGGTGGCACTCTCCTCCAATAATTTGCGTAATGTGATCAGTCACAAGCGCCGATCAGGAGAGTCGACTGACAAGCACAGTGCGTCCTTCACAGGGCACACATGTGCTGTAGTCACCATCAACTGCTGTTGCAAGATAGCGGTCCCGCCAAGGCAGTCGGTGTTCCAGCGGCTGCAATCATCAACACCTCTCCGACGTCGCCTCGGAAAGAAGGTGTCAATTGAAGAGGAACCAGAACTACAGGTTGCTTCATGCAACATAATCACCAACTCCTCGTCAATCCGAAAGACGACTGGTAATTTCTTGTCCTCATCCAAAAGCCAGCCGAGGAAAACCAAGACGACTGTCTCGTCCTATGGAGTGTTTGAAGGCACTCGAAGGAGAAAGAAGATCTTGGAGGAAGCTGGGAGTAGTCAAGCCCCTGTCGATCCTCCTTCTGAAGGCGAAGACGTCCTCCAAGACATAGCTGGGGGTAGCCAAGTCCTTGCCGATCCTCTCCCTGAAGGCAAAGACATCCTCCAGAACATAGCTGGGGGTAGCCAAGTCCTCGCTGATCATCCTCCCGAAGACGAAGACGTTTTCCAGAGCACAGATGAGGCTAGCCACGTTCTTTCCGAAGGTGAAGATATCCCCCAAGACATAGCTGGGGTAGCCAGGACGAAGCTCCAGGAGAGGCAACTCCCCTACAGGAGAGTAAGGCCGAAAGTGAAGCCTCAACCGATCCATCCACTTCCAGCCTGTCATGACAGTATACATGACTGGGGGTGATGCCGAGCCAGATCCGCTGCCAGCAGACCTCGTCCAGCGCATGGATACCTTGGAGGGAGGACTCAAAACCCTCTCTGCCTCCATGAAAACACTGACTCAAGCAGTATTTGAGATTCGGTCAGCTTTGGCCAGAGCACCGTCTACCGGTCCTGACCTAGGGGCCAATGGAGAATCAAGTGTACCCCTTCAGCGGGTATCCTTGGATACAGATCACCGTGAAGCACCTCGAACGTCGGAGCCATCAAATGTTCAACTCCAGGCTGTACCACCTTCTCTGACTTCCAGCTCCACGGAAGACGTGGTGGAGATGATCAGGGACTTGTGCGAGCGCTTTCAGTCCAAGAACAGACAGGAGGAGCGCCAGAAGATGGGGTTCCCCCAACCATATCCCCTCGAATGGAACAAAGTGGTTTATCCTCCCAAGTATAAACCGTAAACTTTGATGCCATACGACGGAAAGGACTCTCCACACCGCTATCTGACGTACTTCCAGTCTCAAACGGGATATCTTCCGAAAGAAGACGCGCTGCTCACCAGCATATTTATCGGGACGTTGAAAGGAGTGGCTTACGACTAGTACTGCAATCTCCCCGACAACTCCATATCTTCCTTCGACGACTTGACGCATCTCTTCCTCGATCGTTTCTACGACGGAGGGAAGGACATGACAATGGCGTCCCTCATAGAGATACGTCAGAAGGAGAAGGAAATAGTTCGAACATTCATCGAACGGTTCTGACAGGCCTGCTTCAGACTGCCCCCAGGCATGCCAGAACATGCACTCCTCTCCTCCTGCAGCATGAACATGCTGCCTGCGATCAAGCTTTGGCTCAACTCCACTCCTCCTTCCGACTGGAGTTCCTTGATCATCGAGGCCGAAGCAGCAGAAAAGAAAGCGTCCAATGCTCGTCTTCTGGGGGTCAATTTTCCTGCCTTTGAGGACAAGGAAAAACGGCGTGCAGCCAACAACCCTGGACGAAAGACGAAGGGGAAGCAGGCATTGATTGTTAATGCCTCCAAAGGTGCATCAGCACCCACTCAGAAACCTCCACTTGCACCAAGGCCAAAGGAGGTTTATTCTTTCAATGATGAAGACACCCTACAACTCTTCGAGATATTAAAGCAGGGTGACAAGATCAAGTTGCCGGACTCGAAGCATCCCGACGAGGTTGGAAAAGTGGACCATCCGAGGTACTGTCACTACCATCGGTTTGTCGAATGTCCAATTAAGGACTGCTACGTGCTCAAGAACTACATCCAGTGTATGATCAATGTAGATGTTATCTCCGTCAACTACGAGGAGAAAACGGTCTCGACCAACCTGGTGTCACTCCAATTTGGCACCTTGCCGCCAACCACAACACAAGATGGCGTCGTCCCCATCCCAAAGGCGACAATGGAGGTGGTCAATCTACCACCTACTCGTGACAACGTGAGTGGACTCATTCCACTCACCACATCTCGAGGAGAGATCTTATGGGTTCACCCCGATCTTTTCTCTGAGGTTACTCAACCGGAGGTACACTTTGTCTCCAAAACCAAGGACAGGAAGATCAAGTCTTGCAGTATGGTCTCTTCCTCCGCGGAGAAGGCTCTTCCTGTACAAACCCGTTCGCAGCTGAATGTCCAATCCGACGAAGCTGCCGTCGAGGTGGTGCCTCCCTGTACTGCCCCTGCTGCCGAAGAAGAAGGTCCATCCAAACCTCCCACAGCCAATAAATAGAAGCATATAGAGGCCCGTTTCGACAAGCCTTTACGAAGGGAAAATGCTACGGGGCTAGCCAAGCCCCACAACTTCGACATACTGGCACAACTTGCAAGTACTCCTGCTCGTCTATCTCTGTTTGAGCTTCTTCGTCTTTCCAAGGACACTCGTGAAGCTCTCTGTGAAGCTCTGAAGGATGCTGGGTCCTTTATCAGTCAGGTCAAGCAGCCTGAAGATCTCCTGACTACATGTGCGAACTACCATTGTACGGATGAGGTTATCCCCAACATAACCTTCACCCAACAAGACATGCTGCTCAAGCACAACCGACACACCAGGCCACTGTATTATACAGGGTATGTCGGTTCCGTCAAGGTGAAGCGGATTCAGATCGATCTAGGGTCTTCCTTCAGTATCATCCCGAAGACGCTACTCTCAACACTGGGGATCCCAATGTACTGTCTGGCGCCTTCCAACACTACAATCAGCGACTTCAATGCTAGCAAAAGCGAGCCGTTGGGCAAAATACGACTGAAGTGTCACATCGGTTACCTCCGAACCGAGGTGACTTGCTATGTCGTGGACGCTGACGTCAACTACAACCTCCTATTGGGTCGTTCGTGGCTGCATGAGTACATGGTGGTGCCATCTACATTCCACCAATGTATGAAGTACGTGTCCACCAACAACATCATCCGGACAGAGTTTGCGGACATTGATCCTTTCAAGGGGGTCGAAGCCTACTTCATCGACTCTACCTTATACAAGTCGCTGGATGAAGAGGAAGCCAACGATGCTGATGATTAAGCAGAAACGGCAGCAGAATAGGACATGGAGCCAGAGATGATTCTCGAGTTCCTTTAAAAATTTGACTCAAAGGAAAACCGCCTCAGATGCTGCCTCCCATGACCATCAAGCTACCCGAAAAAGCACCAACTGCCCCAGGTAGAATGC
The DNA here is from genome assembly GCA_029216955.1 of Iris pallida. Taxonomy (NCBI): domain Eukaryota; kingdom Viridiplantae; phylum Streptophyta; class Magnoliopsida; order Asparagales; family Iridaceae; genus Iris; species Iris pallida. Next base: position 13,554,282 of record JANAVB010004800.1, read on the forward strand.
CTACTGAAGCTCCCTTGAAGATACGGCTCAAGGGAAAGCCGCCTCAAACATCGGCTCCCCTTGTGGCAAAACTACAAGGGAAGGCACCAATCACTGAAGGCGCAGTTGAGGCACCTCTGAAGGTGCGTCTTAAAGGCGAGCCTCCGCGATCATCCGTCTCATCCAGGCTGTCGGAGAAGGCCCACATAGCCCTCTCAGACCCCAAGGTCAAAGCTGCGGTGGACTCTCCCGGTCCAACCCCCGTACTCACAGATGAAGAGCTAGGAGAATATATATCTGCTGATGTAGATGCACCCTCTCTGGATAACGTAATCCCGTGGGATAAAATCTCGTGTTTCATCAATAATAGAGTGTCTTTTAATTATTCTAGTCTTCCACATTGGAATGCCATGTATACATTAGATAACGTTCTACGGTCGTTGCAAACATAAATGACGACTGTCAATCATGTAAATCGAGTAGTCCCGTCCCAAGGGGTCTATTTTGTAGTCCCACCGCAAAATCGAGATGAAGAATCCGTCATCTTTAGCAAAGTCGAGCGTCATCAAGACCTCCCGCCACTCGAACAAGAACCAGATACCGACAGAATACAAGTCTATCGGTACACGGACAAGGCAAAGTACCTAATCCAAAAGATGGGTTACGATCTGAAAAGAAACAAAGGCCTGAACTACGGCAAGGGTCGACGTTTTCCTCTCCGGCTCCCAACACCTAAAGAAAAGCCGTAGGATTACTATCATCGAACTCGACGGGGGGTAGGCTATGTAACGCCACCGACAACTCCAGAGAGTTCGGAGGTGGAAGAAGTAGAACATTCTCATTCGTCCGAAGCATCAACCTGGGATTCCGATACCAGTATCGGCTCAGTCTTCAAGAAGGTGCTATCAGTCAACATGGCATCTGCACAATCTCAAGAAGATGAAGGCAAAGACCAAACGTCAGAATTCTTCGAGGAAGAAACTTGGGCTCAACGCCTAGGAGCTCAGTGGGAGTCTCGTTTTGAATTACGCGAACCTCCTACCGAAGACGAAGTCGAGCAAATCGATCTTGTGGATGTATCTTCTTCCAAATCCATCTTCATCAGCAAAAGCCTAAAAGGAGAAGACCGGGAATCTTTGGTCCAATTGGCTAAAGAATATATCGATGTCTTTGCCTGGAGCTACGAGGATATGCCGGGACTTGATCCTCAGATCGCGATGCATAGGCTTAACATCTTACCTGATGCCAATCCTATGAAGCAACAACAGCGACGTTTTTGCCCTGACATCATGAACGCTATCGATCAAGAGGTAGACAAACTCCTGACCAGCGGGTTTATTCGTGAAGAACAACACCCGGATTGGGTGGCCAACGTCGTCCCTGTCACCAAAAAGAATAGGAAGATACGGGTCTGCATCGACTTCAGGGACCTTAACATCGCTTGCCCGAAGGACGAATTCCTGCTTCCAATCACTGACGTGATGATCGACAATACATGTGGCTTCGAACGCATGTCTTTCATGGACGGATATTCAGGCTACAATCAGATCAAGATATTCTCCGATGACGCAAAACACACGTCATTCAGGACACCGAAGGGGATTTTCTGCTACACAGTGATGCCCTTTGGCTTGAAGAACGCTGGTGCTACATACCAACGAGCTATAAGTATCATCTTTCGTCAACATCTTCGCAAGACAGTTGAGTGCTACGTCGATGATATCGCTGTCAAGAGTCGTCTCAAAAGGGATCACCTACAAAACCTGAAGACAGTCTTCGATCTCATGCGAGCGCACCAACTCAAGATGAACCCCGCTAAATCCTTCTTTGGGGTTTCTAGCGAAAAGTTCCTAGGCTTCATTATCACGGCAAAAGGCATTCATGTCGATCCCGAGAAGACCAAGGCCATCCTTGACATAGACCCTCCGAAGAATCTCCGAGAACTTTGTGGCCTGCAGGAATGTCTGGCATACATCCGAAGGTTCATAGCAAACCTTTCCAGAAAATGTCAACCCTTCACCCAGCTCATGAAGAAGGGAGTCTCTTACGTCTGGACAGAAGAATGCCAGAAAGCTTTCGACAATATCAAAGCTTACTTGACGAGCCCGCCAGTCCTGGTGGCGCCCGTCGCCGGCAAACCATTTTTCCTTTACGTCCGTGCCATGGATCATTCCCTCGGCGCTCTGCTGGCTCAGAATAGTGATGCGGTCTACGAGCAAGCTATCTACTACCTCAGAAGGACACTGATCGGGGCCGAACACCGGTACAACCTCGTTGAAAAGGAGTGTCTGGCTTTGGTGTTCGCCATCCAGAAGACTCGCCATTATGTCTCGGGCCAGACAATTCATGACATCTCCCGAGTCAATCTACTCAGAGTTCTCATGACGAAGCCAGGATCATTGAACTCCCGGCTAGCTACATGGGCGATCCTGTTGACGTCGTACAACATGGTGTTCGTTCCACAAAAAGTCGTCAAGGGTCAAGCTCTAGCCGACTTTTTAGCTGCGCACCCCATCCCAGAGTCTTACAGACTCTAAGAAGACATCTCGGATGAGGTCCAAGAATCAAACGTCACTGAAGAAAGCTCCGTCTGGCGGATGTTTTTCGATAGCGCTTTAAGAACAGGCCCCAAAGGCCAAATTATAGCAAGAGTGGGGGTAGTCTTAGTCTCCCCCGATCAGCTGGTTATCCAGCGTGCTTACTCCCTTTCGAAGCCGTGCGCCAACAATGTTGCCGAGTACAACGCTCGCATCATGGGACTCCAGCTGGCGCAACAGTTGGGGGTAGATCATCTGGAAACCTATGGCGACTCAAAACTCGTCGTTAACCAGATCAGAGGGAAATACGAAGTTCGCCATAAAGATCTGGTTCCTTACCATGAAGTTGCATTGAACATTATTTCAACCTTCACCAAGTTTTTCATAGAACACGTACCCCATTTACAAAACCTGGAGGCCGACGCTCTGGCTGGCCTCGCAGCCTCATTGGCAGCACCCCTCGGGACTCAGTACTACGTCACGGCAATTGGTCAAGACTTGGTCTGTCCTAAAATTAACCTATGCTCACAAATAGCCCATGCGATGTCAACAAGTGCTGGTATTAATGTCCGAGACTGGAGGTTCCTGTTCATCGACTTCGCTGTCTACGGAATTCTTCCAGAAGACCCGAAAGAAGCTGCCTCAGTCAGGAGGCGTTTCCTTCGATTCTATTACGATACAGCTACTAAAATGCTGTATCGACGCTCCTACGATGGACTTCTCCTTCGATGTTTATCTAACGAGGAAGCAGCCGAAGCACTTTGAGAAGCGCACGATAGAACTTGCAGGGCTCATCAACCTGGGCCTAAGTTGCAAGATCGACTGTGACGCATGGGTTACTACTGGCCGACCATGGCAGCCGACGCTGTCGACTATGCTAAGAAGTGCCATGTTTATCAGCTTCATGTCGACTTCATCCATACACCGTCGGAACCACTACATCCTACGGTCGCCTCCTGGCCCTTTGAAGCTTGGGGCATGGACATTGTGGGACCTATCACCCCTCCATCATCAAGGGGACATCGCTTCATCCTAGCCATCACTGATTACTTCTGCAAATGGGCAGAAGCAGTTCCACTGGCAGAAGTAAAGAGCTCTAGGGTGGCCAGCTTTATCAAGCACCATGTCATCTACCGTTTCGGGGTACCTCGGAGGATTATCCACGATAACGGTCCACAATTTATCAGCCATGTTTTTAGCAGATTCTGTGACAAGAACCGTATTCAGAACGTGGCATCGACCGCCTACAATCCGGCAAAAAATGGATTGGCCGAGGCGTTTAACAAGACTATCGTCAGGCTACTCAAAAAAGTCGTATCATCCAGTAAATACGACTGGGATGAAAAGCTCGACGAATGCCTTTGGGCCTACCGCACAATGGTACGGACTCCGACGGGCAACACACCATTCTCCTTAGTCTACGGGAGCGAAGCGGTACTGCCTCTCGAGATCCAGATACCCTCACTCCGTATAGCAATCACAAATCAACTCCCAGAAGGACAATCAACGTCGCCGTCTGCGAGAATTAGATGTACTTAACGAAAAGCGTCTCATTGCTCAACAACGCATCGAACTCTATCAAGCCCGTATTTCACAGGCTTTCAACAAGAAGGTCAAGCAAAGAACTTTCCAAGTAGGCGACCTGGTTCTGGCAGTCAGGAGGCCGATGGTGTTGACTCACAAAACACCAGGAAAGTTCAAGCCCAAATGGGAGGGACCTTTCATCATAGAGACGGTATACTCAAACGGTGCTTACCACCTCGCCCGATCAAACTGAGACTTGTTCATGATGTCCATCAACGACAAGTTCCTAAAGAAGTACTACTCTTGACATCTTTCAGATATGTACTTCTACCTTTACCTAGCAAGGGAGTTAGTGGACCTGATCATCAGAGCTCACATACACCTCCCTTCCACAAAAATCCTATACTTTTGGAACCCTGTTGTTCCATTGCATCTCATCTCCAGTAGAAGGACAACCACGTCCACATTACCTCTGAGTTGCTCCTCTACGCCCTACGAAGCGGAATCTTACGCTCCGTAAGACTACGCTACCCATCATGTTTACCACGTCCACATTGCCTCTGAGTAAACATCCCGTACAAAAAATCCCTGTGTTGCCATGCATTGATCGCAAAACTTCCATGTCCATATCACCTCTGAGTAGTTCCGCGTATCCCTCCAAGAGTCATTCCTACCACGTCTATAACACCTCTGAGTAGGAAGACTCCATCATTTGAACCCTATATTTGCCACGTCCATATTACCTCTGAGCAAACATGTCGGTTCTCCCAAACTTGTTATCTGTACCCAAAAACTAAGGTGCACAAAAGATAATAGGTCCACACAAATCATCAAGTTTATGATAAACAAAATGAACACACCACAAAACTCTTCATTCTTTATTTAAAAGTAAAGAATACATCCCCAGCAAGAGTTGCAAATTACACAAAAAAAAGAGACTACGATCCCTAAACATCCTCGGGATTGGCCGAAAGCTCTTCAATCCGACGCTTCAAGTTTGCCGCTCGAGTCTCTGCGGTCGCCAGGACTCGACGTTCGACTTCTTGACGCAAATTTCTACGGCCTCAGGAGAAGTGTCATCCTCATGCTTCTCGTCTAACTGTTGCCGCTGCTGGGCCAGGGAAAGAGCCTGGCGGGTGAAAGCCGCTTCCTCCTCCTTAGATGCTACATGTTCAGCTTGGACTCGCTCAGCATCTAACAAGAGTTGGGCCCGCTGGTCTTCAAGGAGGCGAATCTTGACATTAACCTCCGCTATACTAGCGTCCAACGCAGCCCGTAACTCCACCTTCTTCTGTGCGGATTGAGATAGCCTCTCCACCGCAGCCTCAGTGTCGGCTACCTCGCGCTCCCAGACGGCCATGGTGGCCTGATAAGATGACTCAGTTTCAGCGATCAACTTCTCCTTTTCTGCTTCTATCAGAGCGGAGAGATCATTTCGCTGGATACACTGAAACTCGGAAAGCAGCTGGTCGAGCTTGGCCACCGATGCCTCCAGAATCTCGGCCATATGATCATGGCCCTGGTGGAAACGTATCAGACCAATGTGAGGGAGTGCCATGGTTTTTGCCGTCGCAAAACTTCCATTGGCATTCATCACTACCGATACGCCCGATCTGCAGCATCTTGTATACTGCCTCAATGATGAACTTTATGTACTCATCCGCATCCGCCAGCACTTGCGGTGTCATAGCAGAAGTTCGAAGAGCTGTTCTAGACGACGGACCAGAAGAAGATCTGCCGACTTCAATCTGCAAGGTTGAAACCTCGGCATCAACGGACTCTCCCTCAACTGGGGCTTGAACTTCGTTACTGGCCCGAGGAGCCAAAAGAGCGGAAGGAGCCGAGAGAGGCGTCGATATCATACCCCAAGTGGAAGGAGCAACGGGGGGTTCAGCAAACCCTTACCCTTCTCAAGCTCGGAGGGACCACCAATGTCAGAAGCTATCTCCTCCATCTCCATCGCACTGTCAGCAGGCCGCACGGGACCTTCTCCCTCGGGCAAAGCAGCGAGATCAGCACTTATTTCCTGACTCGGCTCCCCTGGAGTCAGACTCGGCGGACGAGTCTCACCTTCCTTATCGGATCCCTCAGCGGGGATAGAATCTGTCGCTGCCTCCTGGTCGGCAGCCACCTCAGCCCCCGCTGCTGAGTTTGGGGTAGGTCTCGGCAACGATACAGCCGACCTCCCCTAATCATGACAATGAGGGAATTAGTCCTCTCCTCTGCTTTAATCATGTCTGTTGCTCCTGCAACAGACTCACTCATCTCTGGAGGAACGTCATCCGAAGACGACGAACTCTACTCCACTTCCTCATCCGGAAGCCCCTTATCTGCTGGGTCCTCAATGTTAAAGGCCCCCACGGTAGCTTGCACCCTCCCGGGAACTGCTTCAACCTCAGCTTCCCTTCCAACATAATCTGGAGATACTAAAATCTCCGCAGGAACGACGTTGTCAGGATTCTCTTCCACGGGAGACATTACAATTTGAGGAATGCGCTCATCAGAAGAGCTTTCCACCTCCTTCGGTTTACTGACGCCCGATTTCGAAACCCGGGTCTTCTTCTTCAACGGTTCCTACAAAAGGGAAGCATATGTCACAAAAACGACAGAAGGGGCCAGATTATGGAGAACGTCTTTACCTCAGCAGGAACTGATTCCATTGGCGTTACAGGCGTCACTCCCGTAGCCTTTGGAGTCGTCGTTTTTTTCGGCCTTTTTGGTGCAGATGAACCGGCTTTCGCATCAGCCAGCCTCTTTCCAGCTGGAAGATCTTCCCGAGTGCCTCCCGTTGATGCTGCAGAAGCAGCCCGATATCCCGCCAACTCTGGTGGACGATATGACCGGGCCGTCGCCAATATGTTCTTCGTACCCTCTAGCTGAGTTCCAACGATGAAACTGGTCAACCTATCGTAATCAGGAGGCACAGTATTCATGGAACAATACAGCTTAACGGCCGAATACAGGATCTGTGGCCGAGGGTTGTAAACTGGTGTATTAAAACGAACCCCAGTGCACCCGATATTGTAATATTGCCAACCCCGGGCTCCATCAAGCAAACTTCCAGCAAACCCCAGACTGTTACTGGGGTTCCGTAACATTAGATGGGTGTAACCAAACTAGCGAACAAACCGACTCGGCAGATATGGCTCCAGATAACACTTATTCTGGTTTCGGTAGACCAAGTGGGAAGGCCGAATACTCTGTAACCAACGAAATCCCTATTTCGGCAGAGTGATCGCATCCTCACCAGAGTCTTCCAAATCTTGGTCAGCCTCAAAATCTTTGAAAATGGGACTGACCTTGACAATCTTCCACCCCTGAAGATAAGACAAGACTCTCCTACAGACGGGGACGCCGGTGTGCAGCCACTTCCTCTTGTAGAAGCGGCGGATAAAGGCGTTACCTCCAACGTGATCCGCGAAATCCTTCAAACCCCGCAGCAGGTGTAGGTCCCCTTCCCGAAAATTTAGAAATATTCTATTTTTACATATTTTAATTAAATAGTGATTTTTTGATTTTATAAATAATTAATTATTATATTTAATTGTTATATTAAATTTTTATAATGTGATTTAAAATTTATGCGTATATATATTATATTATATATATGTGCATGTATATATACAAGTGTATATAAATATACGTGTGTATGAATATATAAATATATATTAAATATATGTGCATGTATGTATGTATAAATATATATTATATACATGCGTGGGAGCGTGTAAATATAAATATATGAATATGTATGTTAATATAATATGAAGAGGAATACAGGGATATATATATATTTTATGGAAATAATTATATATAAATATTAATTGGTTATATGTATATGTATAAATATAATTATATATATGTGTATATATAGATATGATACACATGTATATATATAATTGTATATTTATATATATAGATATATATGTATATGTGTATAGAACTATTTATACATGTGTGTGTGTACATATATATGTAGATGTGTTGGAGTATACTTATACATATTAATTGCTAAGGAATAAAACTAAAGCCGAGCTTCCCCTGGCCCAGCAGTAACAGACCCCCTCCCTCACATGCGGCTTTCTTCCAATAAAGCCAACCGGCCAAAGAAAGCCCGAGCTGGGCACCCCAATACTGTGTGAACCCGAGAGCAGCACCCATCCTAGCCCGAGCACCCATCCCAGTCCTGAGTCCCCACAGGCCGAGCCCTTCCCCAAGCCTTTCCAAAGTCACAGTTTGAACCCGAGCCGTGTTCCCTGTATATATATAACAGAAAGTAATCGAGAAAGAACCTATCGAAACCCAACCCTAGCAATCAACGCCGACACCCCGCCGACCTTAGCACGTGAGCGTACCCCCGAGCGCGTGCACGCTGCCCTGGGCCGCCGCTGGCCGCCGGCAGCGTGGCCACACACGCGCAACCAGGCAGCACAGCGAACATCAACAGCAGTAGCGGGTGAAGACGCTGAGTTCGCAATGTGATCTCTCGACGATCGCTCTATCGTTTTGCGATCCATCAACTCTGATACGATCTCGATATAACCAACTTCGACACCCTTCAAATATTTTGGTTTATTTTGCGTTATGTGCCTCGTAAAATGAGTCCGAAGATTGACGAAAACCTGTCCAAAAATAGGACATGTAGCAGACCAAACCCCCAACTTGGAAGGAAAATTCCTGCCAATCCGTGGACCTATTCGAAAATCTATTTCAACAATCTTTTAGATCACATATAGGAGCTCAGAAATCATTTTGTAGATTCGAAGTTCATTAAATATGCACAGAGAAATCAGTGGTAGAAGTTTAGAAAAAGTTATCAAAATCTGTTTTCAAAATATTGAAAATCCTTCCACACGACGTGTGTCCCGCCATTCCGGGCGACATGGTCGCGAACCGAAAGCATCGAAAGGTGCGTAACGGCTTCATGGTCATGTGGGCTTTGACGGAATTCAAATTGGTCGCGTGTGCGCGACGAATTTGATGCGTATCCGTCAGAATCTCCCCGTATCCGTGCAATGCAAATTCAGTAATAACTTTGTGTACGCTCGTCAGACCGAGACAAAACTTGTGCCAGCAGGACTGTATTATTTTTCTGGTCCTGTATGCCAAGTTTGGTCCAATTTCGAGACAGTTGAATCATACGTCGTTTTGCGGGCCCTACGGTCCTACTCAACGGGCAATTTTGTGCACTGCCCGCCGGAATCCAACTCTGGACATACGGTTGGGTTCGTATCGAAAAATCGGATTCGTAGACATATAGTTTGACGACTTTAGAGACCGTTGACTCTGGCACACTTTTTGGTGCAAAGCAGATCCAACGGCGGACATCGTTTTTGTCCGAAATTACCGTTTTACCCCTATGTCCAGAATTGGACTTAAGGATAGGCAATCCTAGCTAATTTGACTATTCTGAGAACATTGGTACTATTTATTTCAGCATCTGGAGACTTTTGCATGTGTTGACTGATTGTGGCTCATTGAGTGGTATAGTATTATTGGTTTCTCCGGCTAAGGACCTCAGGCAAGTGCACTTTATATCAGTATCTCTCTACTTTTCATCTCTCATATGCTATTTTCATGTCTTGTTAATTCTATTATGTTTTGTATTACCGTCGATTTGTGTACTTGTTCCATTCCTGACTGGAAACCAACATTTTTCAGGTTTAGCTGCGATCACTCTTAGCACTGGGAAGACATGGGTATGCTGAGGCCGACCTAGATAGTGGAACTAGTTGTCATTTTCATTAATTGTAAAATCTTCTATTTCCTTTAAATATGAATGTTGTAACTATTGTAATAAACTTAGAAATGTGAATGAGCAGCGAATATTATATTTTATGATTTTTAGCATTTATTTCTTGCGGGCTTGACAGCGTTCTACCGCCGACTCTGCGGCGTAGGCTGGCTTGGACACGTCTCGTATCCGAAAAGCGGGTGCGGGTCGTGACAAGTTTTTGTGGTGGCCCATGCAGGCCAGTCTTCGTAAATTATGCGAACTCGCGGTAGTACCATATTAGTCGTACTGCTGCGAGCCTGTGCCCAGGAAATGCTCATTCACAATTAGGATTAAAATTATTTAGGAGAATAACTAGGATAAGGGTCCCTTATTAATTTGACTAGTTGGGTAGTTAAGGTTTTCCGATAGGCCATGCAATTTAGATACATAATTGTTGAATTTAGATAGCTTGCTAGATCACTATAGGTACACTATACTTTTGATATGACAATGTGATCCAATGTGGATATATTATTCGCTTGGTATGTTAGGCTTGCCTAGAATTAAGGCATTAATTTTGCTAAACTGTTTAATTTTCTTTTGCTTTGTTAGATATAAATCTTGTATCATAAGTTAGAATTGTCTATTTTAAATTCTCTTTTGCTGTAAGGAGTTAGTTTATAATTTATGATTCTGTTATTTGTGTATAAATCTCGAGTTAGATTTTGATTCTCACTAAACTCGAGCTACTTATTTCCTCCTTCTAAAAATCTTGCAAACTTATATTTTGACTATCTTGACCAACGCTGCTATTACAGCCTAGTTTTTACAAGCTTACTCTTTTATCGAGCTTGATTCGAGACATATGTTTATTGGGGACGCCCGCTAACATATTGTCTAATCAGAATCATTGTATTACGGTCTGATCAACCATGATGCATTTGGTTCGCTTTTCATCTAATTATCCTACGTGGATTAAGATGTAGATGTCTCTAGGATCTCATCCACGACTGCTTTGACAATTTCTCTTGAATTATACATTCGCCTTTGAATCACGAAATTGTGTTCAGTGACATCTCTCTTGGACTCTTTATTGTTTTGTCTTTCACCAGTTAGAAAGACGAAAGCTCGTAATTAATAGATAGATAAAGAGTACTCCCCATGGCTTTGATAGCTGTCTACGCAAGGGTAACTACCATCGGCCAACCAGGTGACTAGAACCTTGCCTTAAGTTACTCGTCCTCTCTGCGACCCTAAACCTACTATCTAGATCTTTTTAGTCATTGGAGTCCGAAAATGATTAGGATCTTACCCCTTGACCAAATGCCAACCTAGGAGACCACCTATCCTCAAAAGACCATATGTAGTGAGCCTCTAATTATTTATTGAAGTTTGCTTTAACTAGAACCCTTGTGACAATAGTCTGGCAGGTTTGACACAAATAGAAATTTGCGACTCGGTTGTTAGAGATATTTTCATGTGATGTGCCTTAGAGTTGGTTACCCCATCGATAACTCTTGTATACTATAGACGAGTAGATCATTCTCCTTTTACTGACCATGTGTCATTGTATACACTCGTTTTCCATTATTTAAGGAACGATCCTTGACTTGACTTATATCTACCGTATCCCGTCGTGCCTTATTCCTTATTAACAATAGTCGAGGTACAATATCCGGACTTTAAGATTCTTCTAACCTGACTATTCCTAAAACCATAACCTAGCTTCTAAGGTGGGTAGACCGCAAGCTTTCTAAAATTTTGATATACAAGGATTACTGATTGATTAGAATAATTTCCATTAGAATGAATATTTAGTGCCCCATGGACTCCCACTTTCCATTGAGATCATTTTGTGTCCCCGACCGTGTCATCATAATATTGTTTAGCCCCCTATCTATCCCTTGCAAAATCGACGGTCTAAAACTTTGCTGCTACACCGTCGATTTTGCACCTTATTGATAGGGGGCTAAACAATATTATTTTTTCTTGAAATTTGGTATGTTGCCAATCAATAAGGTGTAGATGAATCCCATAAAAAAAAATTCAAGAAAAAAATGTTGTAAAGTGAGGAAAATGAGGTCGACCTTAGGTAACTTACCTAAGGTCGACCTTAGGTACATTTTCCTCATATATTATATATATATATATATATATATATATATATATATATATATATATATATATATATATAATATATATATATATAATATGTTATACATAGAATACTCTTGTAGTCTCGTATTATTTTGTTTCTCAGATTTAGACTCTTTACCAGCAGTCCAAACATCGTTCACTCACAAACCATGTTTTCCTTCCAAACTTATACATATGGATATATATATTTTTGTATATGTATATATATATATATATATATATATATATATATATATATATTTTTAACAAAATAGCATTATATTGAATAAGAAGGGTGGCTCTTAACGAGCAGTACAGGTGCCAGGGTCCAAAAACACAGAAGAGGCCCTGGAAGGCTAAGTAGAAAATACAAAATATTGAAGTAGTAAGTCGCCAAATTTTGAAAAGATTCAAAATTTGAAATCGGTGTGGGCTCTCAGCCCTAAGGAGGAATGGGCACAATGCCCAATGCTTTGGATGTGCTGCCCGAGGACGCGCAACCCGAAGGGGTGCAGGCACGCAGCCCGGCGAGCTGTACTGCCTAATGGGGCACACTTCTCGAGGAAGCCTCGGGCCCCCCGCCCAGACACGACGCTCGGAGCCGGGTGGGATCCGGCGGAGGAGACCGGTCGGAGGGACGCGGGCGGGAGGGAGGGGGAAGGAAGGTGGGTGGGAGAGTGGAGGGAGGACGGGGACGGGGGAGGCGAGGGAGACGGGGGACGTACTCCGGAGGCCGAGAAGGGGGCGGCTACGACGGTGGGTCCAGCCCAGGGGGTGACGGAGCAGACCGGCCGCGTCCCGGAGCCGAGGGGCTCCGGCGGGGAAGACCGAGAGGCGGGGGCACCGGCGGGGAGCCAGCCCGGAGGGTGGGGAGCTGAACCGAAGGAGGAGCCGGGGGAGGGCCGACGGAGGAGCCAGCCTGGGAAGGAGGGGGGCTGAGCTCGAAGCCTGGGGAGAGCAAGGAGGGTTCTCGGCCGACGAGAGAGGGGGCCGGCCGGCGCTGCTCAGAGCCAGTCATCGGCGAGAGGGTGGGGCTTCCAGCATGAGCCGGAGGGAGCGCCTTAGGCCGGAGGAGGCGACGTGGGCAGGGGGCGCCGTCATCGCAGGTAAGGGGCAGGCCGAGCGCTCCGGACACCGCACGGCCACGAAGGCCCACGAAGGGGGCTCACTCGTGGGAGGAGGGAGAGTGCCAGCACCGGGGGAAGGATGCCAGGGCGCACCGGAAGGGGAGATCGGGGCTGAAGGTGGGGGAGGAGGAGCCCCCGGCGGACTCGAGAAGGGGGTCGGGGAGGGCGCGGCCGAGGAGGGCCACTGCAGAGAGAAGAAAGCATCCACCGCGGTGGCTGGAAGGCACGGGGAGAGACAGGCCGAGGGAGCGGACGGCCACCGCAAGGGGGCAGCCAAGGGCACCGGGGACGCCGCAGGGAGTGGGGCGGCGATGAGGGGGGAGGCACCACGAGGGGGGCGGCGGGTGGAGGGCGCTCTGGATCGGGGGGAGGGAAAGACGGGGCGACCAAGGGGGCGTTCGAGAGCGAGCCAGAGGGAGGCCCGAGGATAGAGGGGGCCGGGGAGGATCCTGGGGGGACGCATGTAGGAGAGGGCGGTCGACGCCGTCGTCGGAAACGCCGGGGACGGCGACTACGGCGAGGGCGACAGCACTGCGGACTGGCGGCGGCGAACTGCCATGCTAGGGTCGAGGAGAAGGGAGCCACCATGCGAGGGCCACGGGAATGGGGGCCTCCGAATGGGGAGGGGCTCCACGTCCAGCCAGCCGGACCGCCGGAAACGATGGTCGGCCCCGCAATCACCCGAGGAAGATGAACGGGGGGGGAGGGGATGCTAGGGCCGGCTGCTCTCCCCATGATATATTCCTATATCATATATATATATATATATATATATATATATATATATATATATATAATATAAAACACAAAGGTTTTTGAATCCTAGGGCTGACTGTGCCAAGATAAAGAGTGGTTGGGATCTAATCTTGGTGAATCAACGGTTGTGGGTTTTTATGGGGAATCCAAATAGTGGGGTTTGCACTCATAATGGTTGTGGATGAGCATTATTGAGAGTGGGGTTTTATGGGAAATGAGCATTATTGAGAGTGGGGTTTTATGGGGAATCCAAAGAGTGGGGTTTGCACTCATAATGGTTGTGGATGAGCATTATTGAGAGTGGGGGCCTCATAATTATTATTGTTCGTTTAAAATTGGGGGTCCAAGATTTTGAGGGAGAATACCTTAAATGAACCATGCCCTATGGGCACGGGTTATGACTAGTATATATATATATATATATATATATATATATATATATATATATATATATATATATATATATATATATATATATATATATATATATATATATTGTGATGAATGTATAAATATAGGTAATGTAATAAATTCTTGTGATATGACTATAGGAAGTGTTTGGATAGATTAGGATCGTCGTTAGGAGCCTAGTTTGGTCTAATTGGCCGACAAGTTGACCAAGTTGACAAAAGTCAACCTTGGGTCAAACTTGATCCAAATCGACTCAAATGAACTCCGAATGACCTGAAAATTTGTGTATGACCTATAAATTAGTAAACGGACTAGTTGACCTTAGGTTGACCAGGTTTGACCAGAGTTGACCAGGTTTGACCAGAGTTGACCAAGGGTTGACTTTGACCTAGAAGGACCTAGAATCATGGTGAAGTGCATTGTAGGCATTCCTTATGATCTGTTAGACCTTGTTGTGATTTGTAGTTGTTTTAAATAGGTTTACATCACTCCAGTACAGTTACACATCCTTATCAGCAGCTCAGATTGTCAGGCGAGTACATTCTCTGACCGTTTCATTCTTGCTTGGACATATTTACTTGTTATAGACTAGTTTACTTGTTGCTGTCACGATATATCACGGATTAGTACTATATGGATCTCTTCATGTGATGTTATCCCCTCGAATACATCGGGTATATTCTGCTCATGTACTTTATCATGTGCATCGTCTACTCATTGTATTCATACATATTAATGTATACTCATGTGACATTTATGTACACTCATGATCATGTGAGCCTTCATGTATAACCCAGTGTGCATGTGAGCTAGCTATCCATGTGACACACTACTTTTATGTGCAATAATATAACCTGGACAGATCCTTGTGTACTGATTGGGGCAGGGGGAGTATTTATTTGGTTTTGTGATCTACACCCTTTTCATGTATAACTCCAAACTAGATTTAAGTCATGTATAACCTAAGCCAGTTTACATAACCAGATTGTGCTCTATATCACGTAGTTAGTTCAGTTCTCTATTATATCCTGTATATTTATTTCCATATATCATGTTCTCTCTTTTACAGTCTCATTTTCCTTATCAGCAGTTCATGTATATTATTCTATAGCTTGTTTTATATTTTCTTTCATGTTATGAACTGTGTGAGAGATATGTATTCGTTTCTGTCTTAACTGGACCTGTTGAAATATTACAGATGATGATGATTGCTGTGACACTTACTATGGAGCAGGCCTAGTTGACACAGGTGACCTGGACCCTTAGCAGGATCCAGTAGTCGCTGAGGACTTGCCTTGAGTTAGATAAGACTTAGATTATCTTTTAGTTATGAGACTTTGTGATTGTATTGAGATTTGTTGGTGTGGTTTACACCGGAATTTATATTCATATTATAACTCTCTGCTGTGATTATCTTTCTTCCAATCTATCTTAGTTATTGTGATTGAGTAGTACCATTTATATATTATTCTCCATTCGAGGTATTTCCTAGACTGTGTTAGATGTTGGACCAAGGACAGCGTTCTACCGCCGATACTGCGGCATAGGCTGGACGTACCCACGTCTCGTGCCCTTACACTGGGTACGGGTCGTGACACGTTTTTAGTGGTGGCCCATGCAGGTCCCTAATCACAACTAGTATGATTTTGTAGTGGTACTCGAACTAGAGTATCATTACAGCCTGCAGTAGGATATAGGATATAAGTTAAGGTACTCAATAACATTAGGAATACTCTTATCTAATTCTTGTTATTAATTGTCTCCTTTTGAAAATAACTGTCCTCATTTGATGATATCATTTCTTTTTCAGTAATTGATTTCTTGTTTGATCTGTCTTCAGGATGGTGGAGACACGATCGTTGCGCTCTGGTCTTAGGGATACCATTGAGAGGTCTGCCATTTTTTGCCTGACTCAGCAGAACCCAGGGACCATAGTACCTTTTGTTCCAGCTCAGGTGGGCCCGTCTGCAACTTTTGGGGGTACTCCTCCACCGGTTTCGAGGACTACCCCAGGAGTTCAGGGGATGCTACCACCACCGCCCCAGGGGACAGTTAATGTGGTACAGTTCTTCACCTTCATGCAGCAGATGATGGAGACGCAGCGACGCCAGACAGAAGAAATGAGGCAGGGCATTGATAATGCCCATCAGTTAGCGATGGTGACAGTAGAGAGGGTAGTTGCCCAACCCCAAGAAGGGCAGATCCAGCCATACCAGCCGAGGACTCCAGGTATTCATGATTTCCAGAAGATGAGGCCGCGAGACCTCAAGGGTACCGAGGGTATCCTATATGCCGACGACTGGATCGAGCATATAGAGGAGATCTTCCGTCTCGCGAAGATACCGGCTAGACTCCAGGTGGAAGCCGCGGGCATTCAGATGCAGCACCTTGCCCGCACTTGGTACCGGACCAACCCCAGGGTTGGTACTACGGGGCAAACTTGGGAGGCTTTTAAGAAGCTTTTCAAGGAAAAGTTCTTCCCCGACATCGCACTTGGCGCGTTGGAGACGCAGTTTGAGAACGTGGTTCAGGGAAACCAGATAGTAGAGGAGTACGCCTGAGAGTTCTGCTACCTGGACAGATTTATGGAGGGCCTTAGCGAGGCAGCGAAGGCTAGAAGGTTAAGGAAGGGCTTGGTTAAGGAAGGGCTTGGTTAAGGAAGTCAAGTCCTTAACTAAGAGCAACAGGAATGCTACATTCGAAGAGATTTTGATGGGAGCTATGGCAGCGGAGGATGATCTGGAACTGAAGACAAAGAGAGGTCGAGATTTACACGGAGCCAATGGTAGTGGGGGGCCAGCCAAGAGGCCTCATTATCAGCAGCAGCATCAGCAGAAGCCATTTCAATAGAAGTAGTTTTAACAGGCACCGAGACAGCAGCAGACCATTAGTTGTACCTTCTACAAAAAGTCGGGACATATATGGAATGAGTGCAGGAAGAGGCTCGGCAAGTGCCTACTTTGTGGTGCAGCAGAGCACCAGTTGAGGGATTGTCCCATGGCTACGGGACGTATAGCTCAGGGGACAGGAGCCAAGGCCCCAGTAGTGCTGCAGAAAGGACCACTGCCGATCCAGTAGCAGAAGTTCATTCAGCACCAGCAACAGGCCAGAGGAGGTCAGCAGGGGCGAGCTTTCACCATAGCAGCTGAGGAGTCCGAGCCAGTAGGAGATCATATAGCAGGTTTTATTCTTATAGACTCTTTTTCCGCATTTGTATTATTTGATTCAGGTATTTCCCATAGATTTGTGTCTGTATCATTTGCCATTAGATACCAGCTTTCTTCTAAACCATTGCCTAGGACTTGCAAGATCACGACTGGGGGTGGTATTATCCTCGTCCGTGATGTTTCCAAGGATCGAAGAGTAGTTTTGGGAGGCCAAGAATTGGATGTGAGTCTGCTCGTAATGCCATTACCAAACTACGATATTGTACTCGGTATGGATTGGTTGAGCAGGCACCATGCCAGTATAGATTGTCGTGGTAGTAGAGTTCTTTTCAGCATGCCAGGAGAGCCAGAGTTCGAGTTCACCAAGCGGAAGATAGAGCAGAGCAGCTGAGTTTTTTGCAGAGTTTCAGCAGAGGAGCA
The DNA here is from genome assembly GCA_029216955.1 of Iris pallida. Taxonomy (NCBI): domain Eukaryota; kingdom Viridiplantae; phylum Streptophyta; class Magnoliopsida; order Asparagales; family Iridaceae; genus Iris; species Iris pallida. Next base: position 13,572,055 of record JANAVB010004800.1, read on the forward strand.
GAGCGTGCCACATCCAATGATAGCTGAGTTTATGGATGTATTTTCGGAGGAGTTGCCAGGGTTGTCTCCGGACAGAAATGTGGAGTTCTCTATAGACTTGGTACCCGGCACGGAACCGATATCTCAGCACGTCGATAGAGTGAACAACAGTGAGCTTGTGGATTTGAAAAAGCAGGTAGATGAGTTGCAGGACAAGGGCTTCATCCGATCGAGTTCTTTACCGTAGGGTGCACCAGTACTCTTTGTACTGAAGAAGGATAGGTCGGTACGAATGTGTATCGACTACAGGACACTCAACAGCCTTACGATCAAGAACAAGTACCCACTGTCAAGGATCGATGACCTGTTCGATCAGTTGAGCGGAGAGAAGGTATTCTCCAAATTGATCTGAGGTCAGGTTATCATCAGGTGAAGGTGAAGAAGGAGGATATTCTGAAGACAGCTTTCAGGACTCGGTATAGCCAGTTTGAGTTCATGGTGATGCCGTTTGGGTTAACTAACGCCCCGATGGTGTTCATGAATTTGATGAACAAGGTGTTCCACTACTACTTGGACAAGTTCATGGTGGTATTCATCGATGACATCTTGGTGTATTCGAAGACCCCAGAGGAGCATGAGGAGCATTTGAGAGTGGTTCTGGAGACTCTCAGGAAGGAGCAGCTTTACGGCAAGCTCTCGAAGTGTGAGTTCTTCTTGGATCGAGTTGATTTCCTAGGTCATGTTGTGACCAGAGATGGGATCTCAGTCGACCCGAAGAAGATCAGAGCAGTCGAGGCATGGACAGCACCGAGTTCAGTTGCAGATATCAGAAGCTTTCTGGGATTGGCAGGATATTATAGGAAGTTTGTTCAGGATTTCTTCCGGATTACTGAGCCATTGACTAGGCTGACCCGGAAGGATGCAGAGTTTATCTGGTCAAAGGAGTGTCAAGTTGCTTTTGATGAGTTGAAGAAGCGACTGACGACAGCCCTAATTTTGACATTGCCATCAGGATCAGGCGGGTTCACTATCTATAGTGACGCCTCAGGGAAGGGTTTGGGTTGTGTCTTGCTGCAGCATAGGAAGGTGATTGCCTATGCATCCAGACAGTTACGTCCACATGAGAAGAACTACCCTACCCATGATTTGGATTTGGCGGTAGTTATCTTTGCTCTAAAGCTGTGGAAGCACTATCTATACGGAGAGCATGTGGAGATCTTCATAAACCATAAGAGCTAGAAGTATGTATTTACACAGAAAGAGCTCAACATGAGGCAGCGTAGATGGTTGGAGTTGATGAAGGACTTCGATATTTTATTGCAGTACCATCCAGGAATGGCCAACGTGGTTGTCGATGCCTTGAGTATGTATCTGGTAGCTATGTGTTTGACGATGGATCGTCACTTATTAGCAGATTTAGAGAGCTTAGGAATCGACGTGATCGTGCCAGGAGTTTAGATGCAGATGTAGGGCCTTCAGACTCAGTCAGACTTGATAGAGAGGATCAAGTCAGTTCAGTTCGACGATGTTACTCTGTGGTATATCCGAGAGCAGGTTCGAGCAGGATTGGTGGATGAGGAGTACGTCATTGTAGAGGACGGCACATTGAGGCACGGTTCCAGACTGTGTGCCTAGCGGAGAGCTTCGGGAGCAGGTCATGCAGGAGGCCCATCGCTCTCAGTACTCTATGCATCTAGGTGCCAAAAAAATGTATAGAGATTTGAAAGAGCATGTATGGTGGTATGGGATGAAACGGAAAGTAGCACGCTTCGTAGCTAGGTGTCTAGTCTGTCAGCAGGTTAAGGCAGAGAGGTAGAGGCCAGGAGGACTGTTGTAGCCATTGCCTATTTCGGAGTGGAAGTGGGAGCACATCATGATAGATTTTGTTTCTGAATTGCTGCGTTCACCAGGAGGGAAAGACGCGATTTGGGTCATCGTGGACAGGTTGACCAAATCACCAAATCGGCCCACTTTTTGCCATTTAAAGTGGGTACGTCTACTAAAAAGCTAGCGAATATGTATATACGGCAGATTTTCAGGATACACGGAGTTCCGGTGAGCATTGTCTCGGATCGGGATAGTCGCTCTACTTTCCATTTTTGGCGGAGTCTACAAACTAGTTTGGACATTCAGCTCAAATTCAGTACTGCATACCACCCTCAGACGGACGGACAGTCAGAGAGGACTATTCAGACTCTCGAGGACATACTGCAGACCTGTGTTCTGGATTTTAGAGGATCCTGGGAGGATCACCTGCACTTGGTGGAGTTTGCTTATAACAACAGTTTTCAGGCCAGCATTGGATGTCACCATTCGAGGTACTGTACGGGCGTAGATGTCGTACAACCTTGTCTTGGGATGATGTTGGAGAGCAAGCTTTATTGAGACCTGAGATGGTTGTTGACGCAGCCAAGAAGGTGAAGCTCATCAGAGATCGACTTCGCATGGCGCATGACAGACATCGGCATTGGGCCAACAGCCACCGGAGACCTTTGTAGTTTGAGGTACAGCTTAGACTTAGGATTAGAATCTTGTTTGTTGTGATTTTTTGTTGCTCATGTGATTGTTGTAGTTAAGATGAGACCATATTTGTGCTAGGTTGGTGATCTGGTGTTCTTGAGGATATCTCCGACGCATGGCACTATTCGTTTTGGTGGAGGTAAAAAGCTTAGTCCGCGTTTAATCGGACCTTTCATTGTCAGAGAAAGAGTCGGTGACGTATCATACATGCTGGACTTGCCCCTGTATTAGAGGGAGTCCACAACGTATTTCACGTATCGCAGTTGAGACGGTACGTGGCAGATTCCAGCCATGTATTGGATCATTTCGAGATTGAGGTGGGCCCTACTCTCAGTTATCCAGAGCAGCCTGTAGAGATTCTGGACCGACGAGAGAAGGTGCTGAGGAACCAGACGATATCCATGGTTTACGTAGCATGGATGCATCACTCTCCAGGTGAGTCTACCTGGGAGAGGGAGGATGAGATGCGTGAGCAATACCCTTATCTTTTCCAGTCTTGAGGTATGACTTTCTATCCTCCTTGTCTATTCTGTTTTGTATTTAATTTCAAGGACGAAATTATTTTAAGGGGGTAGACTTGTCACATCCCTTTTTTATTTTAAGGGTATTTTGGTAATTTTAGATTATTTTATTATTTATTGAATTCATGTGATGATATGTGGTTTGGTTTGCTGTCTGAGTAGTTTTAATGGGTTTAACCTAGCTAACCATGACCTAGAACCTTAATGTCATATTAGAATTAGATTTATTATCATTAGAATTAATTTAGAATTTTTTAGTTATTTTTAGAGTGTTTTAATTGATTTTTAGCCTTATTTTAATAGCCTTTTAAAGCCTTTTTGACTTGGGCTTTACTAGCAACCTAGGGAGCCCAAGCCTATGCATCTAACCTAACCCTAATCCTTTTATACTTAGCCGGCCATAGGTAGCCTCTTCCCTCTCATTTGCATAGTAGTTTGTAGCCTCCAAGAAACCCTAGATCTCCCCTCTTCTAAAATTCTTAACTTTTGCATCCGGAGCCCGTTTTTCCTCAAGCAAAGACCTCATTCTTGTAGGAAGGAGAGGATCTTGCTGGAGCAGTGCTATCAAGGTGGTGGAGACGTTTGCTTGAGGGTACTCGACTGTTGGAGAGCTCGGGGAGTCCTCTGCATTGAGATCCTTGACTCTCAATAGGTAAATTCTAATCTAGTATAGTTTTTCCAAATTTTTCTTCATAATAGTGAGCATCTTGGTACCCATGACCGGTAGGATTAAATTTGTCCAGATTCGCATTCATTTGGTGTCCGTATCAGACACGTGTCGGCTAATATACATAGGTGTTCGACGAAATGTCGCAATGAATTAAATTCTATTTTCTGTCGAATCTTTTTACATATTTTGATAGCCCTATACACGAGGATCACGACCCCATAGGTTTTGACACGAATCGAACTTGTGTCCGTGTCCAAACAGGACAAGAACGCGCTGCACGCCAGGCCGGGCACGTGTCCTGCTGCTCGGGGGTGATTCCTCGACGCACAGGCCACATGGTCGCGTGAAAATTGACGTGTAGGTAGGGGCCATGACTGAGATCATGCTCCTAAAGTTTTGTGAATTTTTGTCATGAAACGAGGGAGAAATCCCGTCGGCATTGATCGGCCACACGTGCGTGCGCGCGGGACGGCCGCCGCTGAAAAGCGGTTCGCACGGACATGACACAACACGTGGACACGAATCAGGGTGTCCAATGTGTAGCCCTATACCTACCCTAGCCTAGGACACGAACACTTGACACGAGATGGGACGTACGAGTCCCTAGACTCGATGGCACGCGTGCACGACGCTGTGCACGGGGCTATACACGCGTGCACACCCGCGCGCGGACACGCTCTGCGTACGTGTCGGACACGACACTTGGCCGCACGATAACTCGGCCAGTAGGTCGGGGATGTATACGCCTAGGTGTACGCGAAGTTTTAAGAGAGATGGATCAGAAACGAGCGAGAAATCGGGTTCGCATCGATTCGGTTCACGCACGTATCGGGTTTCCCGATACTCGTTCGCTGGACACGATACGGACACAATTTTGACCCGGGGAATACCCGAGCACGTCCCACATGTCGAGACCGACCTATTTGCCAGGTTTCATGGATTAATTCTGAGTATTTTGAGTTTTGAGTCATTTTGTGAAAACGGGGTTTTTCTTTAAATTCGAAATTTGAGATTTATATGATATTTGATTTCAGAGATTAATGGCGATAAATTCTGAGTTTTTGGTCCTTGGACATTGTTTAGGACTTGTGGGAATCGACTCTCGGGGTTGATTCATATTTTCTAGCCATTTTTGGCAATTATGGTATTTTACCTATTTAATGCATATAATATATATATATATATATATATATATATATATATATATATATATATATATATATATATATATATATATATATATATATATATATATATATTAATTTCCTTTATGCCTAATTTTGAAATGTGTTTATGTGAGGGTCGAGACTCTGATTTCAGACCTGGGAGCTTACTCCATGTTCGAGATCGACCTTGTTGGCATTCATATTGGGTATATACCTATATATAGATATATGCATATATGTATATATATATTATATATATATTCTACTATATATTGCAATATGTTTATACATAGAATACTCTTGTAGTCTCGTATTATTTTGTTTCTCAGATTTAGACTCTTTACCAGCAGCCCCAACATCGTTCACTCACAAACCATGTTTTCTTTCCTAACTTATACATATGTATATATATATATATTTTTTTGTGTATGTATATATATATATATATATATATATATATATATATATATATATATTATATATATATATATATATATATATATATATATATATATATATATATATATATGTCTATATTAATTGTGATGAATGTATAAATATAGGTAATGTAATAAATTCTTGTGATATGACTATAGGAAGTGTTTGGACAGATTAGAATCTTCGTTAGGAGCCTAGTTTGGTCGAATTGGCCGACAAGTTGACCAAGTTGACAAAAGTCAACCTTGGGTCAAACTTCATCCAAATTGACTCAAACGAACTCCGAATGACCTGAAAATTTGTGTATGACCTAGAAATTGATAAACGAACTAGTTGACCTTGGGTTGACCAGGTTTGACCAGAGTTGACCAGGTTTGACCAGAGTTGACCAAGGGTTTGACTTTGACATAGAAGTACCTAGAATCATGTAGAAGTGCATTGTAGGCATTCTTTATGATCTGTTAGACCTTGTTGTGACTTGTGGTTGTTTTAAATAGGTTTACATCACTCCAGTACAGTTACACATCCTCATCAGCAGCTCAGATTGTCAGGCGAGTACATTCTCTGACCGTTTTATTCTTGCTTGGACATATTT